>NDGM010925896.1:0-11886 GCA_002564305.1 Octomys mimax
GATGGCTCAGTAGGATAAGCGCTCGACTGGCAAACACAAGGATCTGAGTTCAATCCCCGGTTCAGCAAAAAAAACCCCACAAAACATCAAAAGGTGGGCAACCTGCTCGGGTCCCCTTCCTGTCCCTCACTCAGACAGCAGCTTTCTTTCTCTCAATACATATTCTGCTCTTAAAAACAAAAACAAAAAACATCAAAAGGGCTGGGTGACACCTCAGTGTGAGGCCTGGGTACAGTGGGGAGAAGAGGCGGGGCTGGGGCACTAGCCTCACCATCAGCCACAGATGCTAACAGACTGCTCTCTGGAGACAACACCAAAGTAACAGAGTGCTGGGAAGAGCTCGGGGGACGGGTCTCCAGGGCTTCATGCACGGCTGAGGGGAGCGCCTCGCGTCACCTTCCCATCTGCACTACTCCTGCACCCATACTCAAATAGCTGCCTGCACCCCAGTGTCTGCAGCAGAGGGGGATGGTGGGTAGGGGAATTCAACACTATCTCCTCTGGGATACTACACAGCTGCCTTCTGAGCACAGTACCAACATGAGCTGGGACACGACGGACCCCAAAAATCTGTAGTGACAGCAGCCAGGCACGTGAGGCCACACGTGACCCTCACTCCATGCAGGCTACATATCCCACGCAGGCTGCCCTGGGGTCCACTGCGAGTGCTTCCAGGGCGGGGACGAAGGGGGCACTGATGGGCATCGAGTGTGCCCAGGGTCTTGCGGGCTGATGAGAAGTTCTGACGTGGGTTCTAGAGGACATGTGGACAGCACGCAGCCAGGTGGAGCGGGCACGCCTGCTGTCCCAGTGCTCGGGGAGGCTGAGGCGGGAGGATGACAGGTCTCATCTCAGCCATGGGCAACTTAGGAGACCTTGTCTCCCCAAAAATATAAAATTAAAAAAGGTTGTGTTAATTATTGAAACTGTCCTCCCAATTTGATTTGAAACTGTCTCATTGCTATTCGTTTATCAACGCTGGAGATATAGCTTAGCACGAAGATCCTAGGCTTAAAAATTTTGAAAATAAAACAGAATTGTTCATGAGAAGGAGAACCAGCTCAATTAATCCGATAACAAAGGAAGTGGCAGTGGAAAACAAGGTGGCCTTCAAGGTGGGTGGTGCATCCCAAGAGGGCTGGGGACCCACCTGTAGCAGTGGCCTGGCTCTGTTCGGCCGGCCCGGCCCGCTCGCTGGTCAGCAGATGCCTGGGACACCCAGGTGACGCGGAAGGAAGACACGCCGGTGACACGGTCATAGTAGCGCTTCTTGACCTTCCCACAGTCCACCACATACTTAATGCCAGGGATGGTGAGGGATGTCTCAGCCACATTGGTGGCCACGACACACAGCCTGGTCCCCTCTGGGGGAGGCCTGAAGACCTAGGGTTGGGGGAGACAGGAAGCGTCAGCATCAAGGGCCAGCTTGTGAGCCAGAGGGATAGGGTCGCCCTGGGGCAGGGACTTCCGCCCAGGTGGCGCAGCCTGGCCATCCTCTGCCTGTCCACACGACCCTGGGCACACTCCCAGGAAGCTTTTCTACTCTCCTGCCCTTGCCCAAGCATGGGGTTGGCCCTGGATGGGGAGGCCACCCGCAGAGCCCTACCTGTGCCTGCTTCTCCGGGGCCAGCAAGGAGTAGAGCGGCAGCACATGCAGCGGCAGGGAAAAGTCCGGCCGCTCACCTAGGGACAAAGGTGAGGCGCTGGCACCTAGGGACGGCCTGGGAGGCACTCACGAGCCAGCTGGGATGAATGCACCACCCAGCCTGCAGGCACCGCACTCTGCCCTTCACAGCCCGTGGTGCCCAAAACTTCTCAGCCAGCGGCACTCCCTGCTGTCCTGGTAGCTGGCGTTTGGGGACCAGCTGCACCTGCACCCAGGAGCCTTGGCCACTGCGTGGCCCTGGGCGGGACACAAAGATCACAGAGTTCCCTTCCTCTCTCTCTTACCAACAGGGTCTCTATGTTGCCCAAACGTCTCAAATGCCTGGCCTCAAGCACTCCTCCTGCTTCAGCCTCCTGAGCAGCTGGGACTCCGTGTGGCAGCACCAGAGTGCCGGCTGCAGGTCAGCAGCAAGGATCTGGGCCTGGCCACACACCAGGTGTCGTGCACAGGGCCGCCCTCCCACACAGGAGACCCCGTGAGCCCCCCACAACACCTATGGGGTTCCCGCCCCACCCATGGCAGTGTGAGGGGCTCCAGCTGGAAGCCCACACACTCAGGAGCCATTTGCAGGCAGGACCTGGGCCCTTGTGGCCGCCCGCAGGTGGCAGGGTCAGGGCACTCGCACCTTCATCCACCCCGCTGTCACCCAGGTCCAGGTCCAGGTCTGAGCCCAGGGCCGCCTCCTCCTCATCCATCTCCGCCTCTCTGTCCTCGTCCGCTTCACCAGCTGGCAGCACCGCGTAGCTGTCCAGGCTGATCTGGGGCAGTGTCTACAGGCAACAGGGCAGCAACAAAGGAGACCCGGTGGGTGCAGGGGCAGCACTCGGGAGGCGAGGCCACCGCTGCACGCCGGCTGCTCTTGCTGCCTCCAGGAACCCGAGCCGGAGCCAGCCCTGGGCGCTGTTTCCTGGGGACTGCCCTGGTGCAGCGATCTGCCTTCCGGAAGCTTCCTCCAAAGGCACCGTAAGCAATAGCCCTGCATGGGAAGGCACTGGCCTTGGGGCCTCCTGGGCTGTCACCCACAGGCCTCATGGCTACCAAGTGCCAATTACACCTGGCGTGACAGGGGAACTGGGTTCTAATCTCACTTCTTCCCAACCTGACTGCAGGCTGAGCCCTTCCACGTACTGTGGCCTGCGCCCGCTTGGCCCTGGAGCGTGACTTCTTGAATCTGCGCATTTCCTGAGATGAGTCCTTGCGGTCCTCGTCTCCTGCAAAGGTGAGGGGGGAGGAAGACTCCTGCAGGTGGCATGGTGCCCCATGCTACTCCCCATCCACAGCGAGGCCAACGACGCTGACTGTCCACTGGGGTGGGGCAGCTCAGGTCAAGGCCCTGATCCAGGGGCCCAGTTACCTGGTGGCTGTGACCTGGAGGCTGGGAAAGCCCTCCTGAGCCTGCGGCACATGGCGTGCACCTCCGCCTGCCCTGTGAGGAACACCAGGATGCCGCCTGAAGAAAGAACCACCCCATAGTCATCCCCTGGTCACTCAGCAAACACTCAGCAAAGCACAACATCCAGAGTAAGGACCAAGACACGGGAGGCCAGCACTGCAGGAACTGCGGTGCACAGGGGCAGGGAGAGCTACGGTACATCCAGCATGGCCACTGCAGGGCACAGCCCAAAGGTGCCCACTGGCAGCGTGCCTGCCCTGCTCTGGGCCTAGAAGCCAAGCAAACGCCCCTGCCTGGGCAGCCTCAGCCTCGAGGATGCAAAGCCGAGGCTCAGCATGTGCCTACACAGTGAGGGCCGAGCCCAGCTACTGGCGGAGGACACCTGAGTGTCTGGGCTGACTCGCCTGGGCTGCCACTTGGGGGGCGGGTGCTGTGCCTGCTGTGCCACATGGGTACTTGCCTGCAGGCAGCATGCGGTGGATCTTGCACACCTTCCGGAAGCACTCGCCGCTATAGTCCTCTAGCGTGCGCTTGTTGAAGTGCACAGTGACAGGGAACTGCCGCGACTCTACCTGTGAGACAATGCCCAGGCTCAGCCCAGGCGGCCCCAGACTCAGCCCAGGCGGCCCCAGGCTCAGCCCAGGCAGCCCCAGGCTCAGCCCAGATGGCCCCAGGCTCAGCCCGGGCAGCCCAGCTCCTGCCATTCCCTCCTGGGGCAGAAGCTGGCTGCCCTGTCCAAACCTTGATGACAGGTGGCGGCCTGGTGAAGAGACGCTGGTTCTGTGTGAAATCCTCCACCCGCAGCGTGGCCGACATGATGAGCAGCTTCAGCGGCCGTTGTCTCTAGGGGAACAGTCATGCTGTCTCAGGCTCAGTGGGCTAAGGAGACCGCAGGCTGCCCCCACCCAGCCCAGGGACCCCAAGGACATGGTGGCCCTCAGCCTGACCTAGCTCTGTGTCTGGGACCTGGCTGTCACCGTACTTGGAAATCCAAGCCCAGGGACTCGTCCAGGGGATAGAAGCCCAGCAGGAGTCCTGTGTCACTGCCAGTGACCTCCGCTGCCCAGCCCTGCCTCCTCACTGTCCCCTAGTCTTTCTGTGCAGCCACCAAGAGGCCTCCGAGAGCTGCTGCCAAGACTGAAGAGACAGGATGTGACACCCACAAGGATGATGATGTCAGGGACAAGAGGACAGACGGTATAGACCAAGACATGACAAGAGGCAGGCCCAGGACAGTGTGGGGTGCCAGGGTCAGACAGAGCCTGGGCGCGGCCCCACCCCCACCTTGGCTCGCAGGGCCACGATGCGCGACAGCAGGCCGATTAGGATGTCGGTGTACACGCTCCGCTCGTGGGCCTCATCGATGATGACCACCTTGTACTTGAGCAACAGGAAGTCCTGGGGAGCAGCCATGTGAGGCCCGAGTTGCCAGGGCCACCGAGCTGGCGCTGCTGCTGAGCCCTCCCTGCCCAGCAACAGCAGGCTGTGGCCTGGGTCTCAGGGCTCTGAGCGCGGCTGACGCCCATAACACTGTCAGTGGAGTCAGGTGCACATGTCACACAGACAGGGCTCCTGGTCATGTGAAGCTCAAGAGGCTGAGGCACTGCGCCCTCTGAGCCACGCAGCCAGACAGCAGCAGGGCAGCCTCCATCTGGGCCCTGCACACCCTGGGGGACACATATGTCACCCTGCGTGACTGGTAGGGGAGGCTGGGCACCCACCCACAGCACAGGGATAGCGGTCTGAGGCCAGGACTCAGGGAGCCTCGCCCTGGCAGCGCACAGGTGCATGCAGAAGCCAGCAGGTCTCACACCTAGAGCAGTGCCTGGCTCGTCACATGTTTGGGGCACATCTGGGAGCTGCACAGATGGAGCCAAGGCATAAGCTAAGCCCAAGTGCACTTGGTGCCAGGCACTGTGCAAGCAGCTCTTATACCCCAGGTCACAGAAACAGTAGGAACCGTGCAGGCGGCACCCATATGCTCCCTGACACTCGCCATCCACGCATGTGACCCAGGACAGACACTGACCTTCTGGATTTCCTTGAGCAGCACACCGTCTGTCATGAACTTGATCCTGGTCTCGTCGGTTACGTTCCCTTCATAGCGAATCTGGTAGGAGACGACCCTGTGGAGACAGGCATGGCCTCAGGAGACACAGGGCAGCGAGGCGGCTCCAGGGTTCGTGGAGAAGGCCAGGCTGAGACCTAGAACAAGGCCGGTTTTGCTTTGGCCTCCCCTGCCACTGCCACCAGAGGCTGCATGCGGTACAGGACGGAGGAGGCTTGTCACACAGCAGGGCCGCAGCCATTACCCGCAAGAGCCCTGGGACCGTGTGGAGGTCCTTTCTCCAGAGCCACATATAGCCCTAAGCAGACGGTGACACAGGGAGTGACAGATGGACAGGCTGGTCACCTGACAGCCAGACACAGGACTCGAAGAGCCACTGTAGATTCACGTGAGCCTGGGGGCAGGTGTGCAGCTCGGTGGTGGAGAACGTGCTCAAAGCGTGCAAGGCCTGGAGGGGTTCTATCCCCAGCACCTGAACATTCAAGAATGCTAGCTGGGTGTGGTGGGTGCCCATAATCCCATCACCATGGGAGGCTGAAGCAGGAGGATTCCAAGTTCAAACCCAGCCTGGGCAACTTTGTTTTTGTTGAAGACAAGCCAGAGTAGCTCATGCTGGTTTTGAACTCATTATGGAGCCCAGGCTGGCCTTGAACTCACAGTGATTCTCCTGCCTCAGCTTCCAGAGTGCTGAGATTACAGGCGTGTGCCACCGTGCCTGGCTGGGCAACTCTGCCAGATCTTGTCTTAACATAAGTAATGAAAAATGCTGAGAAGGCAGCACAGCGTGGAGACTCTGAGCTTCGTCTGCGGCACTGTGAGTGCCCAGGAAGGGTCCACACCGCATGGGTGCTCGCTGCCAGGGGCCGCGTTTGAGTTTCCGGAACATCAGGTTCCACCTGAGCTGTGGCAACACTAGGTCACTCTGTGGCTCCCTGAACCTGGCCATCTGCTTGGTTCTCATCTTGCCCCAGTGCAATGAGGGCTCTGGCCTTGGGGTCCCGAGGTGTGACGTACAGGAATCCCCCGCTGGGCCAGTGCAACCCCTGCCCTGCTCAGCCCCTCCCACAAGCCCTAGGGGCCAGGGCCACCCATGACCTGCCCAGCCAGCTCGGCTCACCGCTGTGACAGATTCATCTCCTTGGCCACACGCTGGGACATGGCCATAGCAGCCACACGGCGTGGCTCTGTGATGCCGATGATGCTGTCCTCACTGTGGAGGGAAACACACATCAGCCCTGCTCCCTCTCTGGCATCACCCAGGCAGGGTGGCCTCGAGACCCTAGAGCTTCTTTGGTAGAAGTCATCCCATGCGTGCCAGCAACTGGGCCCTGGGGACAGGGTACAGCTGGAGTGACGCACCCAGGTCTTCTGGCCACCCCGGCCTCTTCCCTGCACCCTATCACTGGCACTCAGGAGTGCCCTCCACAAGCTGCTGAGCCTGCTGTGGCCTTAGAGACTCTAGAGAACCCAAGAGCCAATAGGGGGACACATGGTGATCAGTGGATACCACTCCAGGGGCCAGCAGTGAGCCAGGGGCCTCAGTACTGCATTCGCATCCTTTTAACACATCCACTGACATCGCACACCAGCATCACTGCAGCACCGGACCAGAGCAGCTCACCTGGAGCCGCAGCACGGAATCAGTCGGCAGAGCCGAGACTTTGTTTCCAGGAGCCCAGGTGCTCAGGGCTGGCGTCCACCTGCCCCGGGCCCCGTGGAGCCGCAGCAGCCTCACCTGCTGTAGCCAGCCTCGTAGAGGAACTGCGGCACCTGCGTGGTCTTCCCACTGCCGGTCTCACCACACAGGATGACGATGCGGTGCTCAGCCACCGCCTCCATGATCACCTGTTCCTCTGACAGGATGGGGAGCTGGAGCCGTTCGGCCTGGGGGGATGATGCAGAGGTCAGGGCCTGGGATGCATGTGCAGGACGGCAGGGGACAGCAGCCACTCCAGGGACACAAACCAGAGGGCCAAGTGGCAGCTGGCATGTGTGTGGTGGCCACAAGAGAGGCATGGAGCGTTGGGAGCACACGTGCTATAGGCCACCAGTGGGTGGGGGCTATCACTGGGAGCCTGTAGGCAAGGGAGGGGTAACCTGCCCACATCCCGACAAGCCTCCCTCCTGACACAACCTATGTTTCTGTAGTGCAGTGAGGGACATGGTTCTGCTAAGCTGCCTGGGGCTGGCCTCAGACTTGAGGTGATGACAGGCATTCATGTACCACCACCTGCAGGGCTGACCTGTGCTCTCCAGCCCACCAGGACAAACCTGCATCTCAGGGGTTCGGTTCACAGGGACAAATACTGCAGGCCTTGCAGGGCGCCTTGGTGGGCTTGTGGCTGCAGCTCTCACAGGAGCCGGGCTGGAGGCTGCCGGGGGCTGGCCACTGGCTGCTGGACTCCCATCTGCAGAGGACCCAGAGACCCCTGCAGGAGGCTGCCCCGCGGCTGCCGTGGCACCAGCCCCATCCTGGTCCTCGGCCAGGGCCTCATCAGGCTCTGAATCCTCAGAGGACTCAGGCTGGGATGGGGGCTCCTCCTCATCTGTGTCCAGCTGGCGGCGGCGCTTGCGGTAGGCCCCGCTCAGACTGCTGATCCTTTCCTGGCCCAGGGCTGCCAGCTCATCCAGCCTCCTGCAGAAAAGAAGGCCTTGGTACTTTCAGGGCTCTGGGTCATCACAGAGGTCAGAACCCAGAGACCACGCCTCTTGCCCCAGGGCCTCTACACAGGCAGTCCCCACCTCTCTGCAGTTCACTTCACTTTTGTCCCTGACCTCACGGTGCAAATCCCCTCCCCATGTGTACCCGGTGGTGCCTGCACATTGCCCCTCAGCCTGAGCTAAGGAGGGCAGGGACCCAGTGCCCTGCTCTGCCCAGGGCCCAGAGCAGCCCGGACATCATCCACCTCTGCTGACAGCTGCCAGGCAGCAGAGCCCACCAGGACCAAAGGCAGGCCCGGCTCTTCACAGCAAACCTCCTACGTTTTGACTGCACTGGGGCGGAGCCCAGGGCCTCACACGCACAAGGCAAGCGCTCTTTTTTGGTTTATTTTCAGACAGGGTCTTCCTAAAGCACTAAGTAGCCCAGGCGGGGCTTGAATTTAGACTACTGGGATGATAGTCATGTGCCCCATATCAGGTAGAAATCTATTTTTTTCTTCTGAGACAGGATCTCACTATGCAATTCAGGCTACGCTTGAACTCACAGCAATCCTCATGCCTCAGTCTCCCACGTGCTGGGATTGCAGGCATGTGTCACCAAGCCCAGCTTAAAATCTCCCAGTTCTTAAGTGCTGTATGCCCTGGGTTTAATGGTGTCTCCCCCAAATTCATGTGTGCCGAGAACCCCACAAGCTGACCTTCCTGGCTACTGGGACCCTCATGGCCGGAGGAAGCTCAGAGCTGCTGTGCTCACACCTCACCCTGCAGGGACACAGAGCACGGCGCTCTGCGGGCCACTCACTCTCGGACGTGGTACATGCGGTCCCCAGTGCCCAGCTTGGACGTGGCGTAGAACAGCCGCATCTCGGCCTCCGACACCTGGACCTCGCCGAGCTTCTGCAGCAGCTCTGCTCGCTGGGGAGGAAGCAGAGCCTGAGGCTTGGGTGCCAACCCCAGGAGCCCCTCACAGTGCAGGGTCTGGCTGCGACCCCACTGCTGTGTGTTCTGACACCCAAGACCTGCACAAGCCTGGGGTGTGGGCCGAAGCCCTGGGCACTGCATGGCGGAAAAGGTCGCGGGGTGGTCCCCAGGTGGCTGGCACCTGGAGCCTGAGAGCAGGCCTGCTGGGATAATGCAGCGCTGTCTGGCTGGCCTGGGTTGGTTTTTTTTTTTTTTTTCCTTTTTCTGTTTTTGACTTAGCATCTCACTCTGCAGTTCAGACTGGCCTTGAGGTAGCCCAGGCTGGATGTGACCTGCAGTGATCCTCCTGCCTCTGCCTTCTGAGCATGGGGGTTATAGGCGTGCGCCACTGAGCTCTCTACAGGTTTTGAAGGATGCACTGACTTGAGGGACCGCAAGGTACGGCTAGGGCGACCTGCACACCTCATGAAGGATGTGGACACTGTCCTAGTGAGCACAGTGGCCTCGCCTAAAAGGTGAGCTTGCATGTTGGAGGCCTGTACATTAGGGCTCCGGCCCCAGGGCTGGACTGGGGAGCTTGTGTTCCATGCAGAGCGGGTGCTCAGCAGCACTCTGGCCTTGCCCTACCTGATGTCAGCAGCACGCCAAAGGGCTGCAATCCACAAATCCCAAGAAATCTGTTCAAGTCCCAAATACAAACAATAGGCACTCTGGAAGGCAGGACCATGTGTGCATCACAGAGATAACATTCTTATAACTGCAGAACACAAAAAACTCACTAACATAAATATTTCTTCAGCAGGATACGTAGTAGCACACTCCTGTAATCTGAGGCAGAAGGATCTTCCCAGTTCAAGACCAGAGAACTGGGGCCAGCAAGATAGCTCAGCAGACTAAGTGCCTGGTTAGGCAAGTGCAGGGACCAGGGTTTGAGCCACCACATGCCACCAGCACACCCCCTGCGCTGGTGCGATGAGTCCACTACCGAGACAGCACATGGTGGCGAATGCCTGTAATCCCAGTGCGGGGAAGGCTGAAAACAGGAGGATCACTGTGAGTTCAAACTGTGTACTGAGACCCTGTACCAAATACATTAAAAAAAAAAAAAAAGGCCAGCAAAGTGAACCAGTTCACTACAAAGTATGCTCAAGGCCTGCCTGAACTGCATAATAAGACCCTGTCCCAAAAAATAAAAAATTAAAGAAAAAAGCTATTTTTTAAAATACATTTCATGGGGATTGGGGAAAGCATCTCTAAGCAGAAGTCTGACTGTATACTGGACACATGACGTTATTTTAAAAATTCAGGTGCCTGCTGGGCACGCAGCACCTGTACTCCTTGTTCTTCGGAGGCTGAGGCAGAGGATCACTGAGAGTTCTAGGCCAGCCTGGGTGACATAGCAAGAACCTGTCCCAAAAAGCAAAAAAAGATGCTTGGATGGTGTTATGGTAATCCTAGCCTGAGCAGACATGAGAATGCCCCCCATCTGGGCCCTGGTACCATCCTTGTGGGCCTGGGGCCACTTGCAGATGACAGAAAAGGAGCCCAGGAGACAAAGGTGGACACAGAGTGACTCAGCCACAAGCAGAGAAGCCTGGAGCCACAGGGGGTGGAGAAGCAGGGACGCTTGGTCCAGGAGCCCGACACCTCCAGCACCTTCCTCTTGGACTCCAACCACCAGAACCCAGACTGAAGGCGACACCCCCGGATCACAGGCATCTGTGACAGCGGCCACAGGAAGGAGGCGGGAGATTTACGCTGCTGGGGATGTGCGCCCACACCTCTCAGGAGGTGAGACAGTGACCCACAGGTGACCAGGGACAGCAGAAGCTGGCTGCACGTGGGGCTCCAACATACTGCACTCTCTACTTTGTGAAGCTCTTTCTTGAGACAGGCACTCACTATGTAGTCCTGGCCGGCCTCAAACTCCCGCCAGCTCTCCTGGATCAGCCTCCCGAATATGGGATGACAGGTGAGCAGCGCCACCCCTGGCCGCTTCGGGCCTGCTTCAGGGACCCTGGGGTTCTACTGGAATTTTAAAAAAATATGATTTATTTATTTTGTATTTAGTACAGGGTCTCACTACGTAGATCGGCCTCATAGTGATCCTCCTGTTTATAGTCTCCCGAGCACTGGGATTACAGGTGTGTACCACCACACCCAGTCTCAGTGCACCCCTGGGGCAGGCCAGCACGGCAAGCCTGGGGATCGAACTCCTGGCCCATGTCCACCTAAGGAGGCACTTCAATCTGCTGAGCTCTTTGGCCGGCCCTTTCTACTGGTATTTTGATAATTCGCCAGCAAATTACACAGGAAGCCAGCTCCTCCTTCCCCGGGCAGCACTCGCTGCTGCACAAAGCATCTCCCTGACCCCCACATGTGCTCGCAGGGCGGCCTACCTGGCTCTTTTTCTCCTTCTGTTCCAGAATTTTCTGCAGCGCCTTCCTTTCCTTCTTGGTCAGAGGCTTCTTCTCCTTTTTGGACGGGGGCGGCGCCTTGCTCTTCTTTTTCTTCTTTCCAGGTAGCACAAGTGCATTGCTGGCATCCACCCCTTTCAGCACGTCCTCACCTGCAAAGACCCTCGTCTGGATCCAGGGCTCGCAGTGCAGAAGCTGCAGGAGGGCGGTGGGCAGCTCTGTCCCCTGGCTTTGACCCCCTCCTGCCTGCACTGTGAGCTTGGGGCTGGGAACAGAACTGTCCTCCCAGCCACCAAGAACCGGTAGTACGCAGAGAATGTGCCGCCGACCCGCATCCCTGTGACTTGTAAGCGCAGTAGCTGGAAAGCTACTGGCCATCGCGTTCTGCTGCAGCTCCTCCAACAGTACCATTTAGGTCTCAGAGCAGGTACCAGGGCCTCAGCCCCCACACTGCCACATGTGCTGTTGGGGCTGCAGTAACAGCTCAGGCGTAGGTCATTATTTATGCTACACAGGGCAGGAGAGGCTTTGACCCGAATTAAAAATAGTATAAAGCACTCTGGAGGCTGCGGCAGGACAACTGCCTTGAGTTCAAGCCTAATCTGGGACACACAGTGAATGCAAAGCCAGCCTCAACTGCCCAGCGAGACCTCCGACAACAAGAAAAAGCAAACCAAACAATGCATGCTAATTCACTGACTCTCAAATAGCAAGCATTTGGCCCCTGCAAACCCAGAAAGAGAGCCTGAGATCAAAACCG
>NDGM010925926.1:0-11292 GCA_002564305.1 Octomys mimax
TGCTTGGCCAATGTGCTCTCTGTGAAAGCCTCAGAGAATGTTTTCTCTCCATGTGACTCTCCTCGTTCAGGCTTTATTTAACCTTTTATGTTGTCACACTAGTGAAATAATAAAATGTTTGCACATGTGAATCTGATTTATTTCATTTATCAATATAATCTTTAGCTGCATATGTTTATGTATAAAACTTCAAATTTATCTTTCTTTACAGCCGAATAACACTCCATTGCATAACAATACCATATCTTGTTTATCCATTCTTCAGATGATAGGCATTTGGGTTGTTTCCAAGATTTAGCTATGACAAATTGCACTACTATATACATGGGTACACATATGTTACTATGGTATGATGATTTCAGTTTTTTGAAAAAATACCTAAGAAGGGAACATATGGCTTGAATGGGACCTTCAATCCTAGCTTTTTGTGGAATCTCTGCACTGATTTTCATAGTGATTGTGCCATCCTACATTTTGGTAGTTTTAAAGAAAAACTGACTTAAATGTTTCCCAATCTATGTCATAAAACAGAAAGGGAAGCAACTCTTAAAATTAATTTATAAATCCAGTATTTCCCTGCAGCCAAAACCCAGTAAGAATTTACACACACTTAGCATGCACATGCACACACACACACATATGTGCCCATAGAGAATGAAAAATCTTCAATGACATGGTTGTATATTTAACTGAATATCATATTAAGGCAACATAAGTTGATTTCATTCCAGAATGTGAATACAGCTCTGGTTCAATACAAGCAAATCAATAGATGAAATACATCTCATAAATAGAGCCAAAGATAAGTAGCACATGATGATACCAATAGATGCAGAAATAAAACTAATAAACCTCAACATCCTTTCATTATAAAAATCCTTAATAAGCTAGGTACAGAAGAATTACAATTCAACCTAGCAATGGTTATATATGCAAACCCACTATGATAGCCAGTATAATACTGAATGAGGAAAACAGACAATATTTTCCCTTAAAAAATGAATGAGAAATTGTTGTCCAAATTCATGAGTCCTATTAAGTATAATACTGGAAAATTTATACAAAAATATCAATATACAGAAAAAATAAAAATGATACAATTAAGAAAGGAAGGAGTAAAATTATTTTTTGTTGATTTTATGGTTCTATACACAAAAATCCATAAAGACTACAAGAAGTTATTTAGAATTTATAAATTCAGTAATGTAATACTATACAGCATTAATAAACAGAAGAAAATAGGCAAAGAAGAAAAAAGACTCCAGTGAGAAATAAATCAGGAAAAAATACCCCATTCACAATAGCCTGAAAAATAAAACAAAATACCTTGGCTAAATGTAACAGAAACACTGAAGTCCTCTGCAATGAAACCTATAAAACAGCATAGAAAGAAACTTAAAACACTAGAAAATTGAAACTATTTTTAATTCATGTATTTAATAAATAATTTTGTTAAAATCCACAACTGAAAAATGTCTAGATTTAATACAATTCTCATCAAAATACAAGTGTCATTCTTCACAAAATTAGAAAGGAATTTCCATGATTCACACTGACAGATATGAGTCAGCAAAATAACAAAGCAATCCTGAGCAAAAAGAACAATTCCAGAGCATGATTCAATTTCAAACTATATTTTGGAGGCATTTTAATACAACAGCAACATGCTAGTGATGTAAAAATATACACATAAAGTTTTAAATTGAACAGGGAAGCAAGCAATAGGTCCATGTGTTTACACCAATCAAGCATTCAATAAACAAATGGTCCCTGAAAAATTGAATATCCACCTGTAGAAAACTGAAACTAGGTCTTTACTTATATTACTAAAAATCAACCAAAATGGCTCATTGATTTAAATATAAGCCAAAATCTTGAAAGTATTAGAGGAAAGCACTGGAAGATACCCAAATAAATAATGATTTCTTCAACAGGACAATCATAGCTCAGAAAAATATTGTAAGACAAGACAAATGAGTTTACAAAAAATTTAAAATCTTCTGCATATTTCAAGAAACAAAAAAAAAATAAATAAAAGACAGACCTACAGAATGGAAGAAAGTCTACAACATTTATCTGATAGAGGATTGTTAAGTGAAATGGAAAAAAATAAACAAATTTTACTCTAACGTAACCGGTAACCCAATCAATTAATGGACAGATGAGATGAACAGAAACTTCTTTTAAAAAATGAAAGTGTAGGGCCATCCAAAGAGCTCAGTGGATTAAAGCAACTGCAAGCAGGCACAGGGGCTGGGGATTCGATCCCTGGGTCTGCCATGCCGGCCCTGACTGCGGGATGCACTGAGACGGCAATTGAGAATGGGCATGGTGGCACACACCTGTAATCCCAGCTTTTGGGAGGCTGTAAACAGGCAGATAGATCACTATGAGTCTGATCTAATAATGAGACCCTAAACACCCTGTAGAAAATTCCCTAAAATACAAAAAAATTTAAAAAATGAAAATATAGTCATACCAGCTGATATACAAAAATTATTATAATAAAAAGTAAAATGGGCATTAAAATATATGAAAAATATACTTAACATATTTAGCCACTGGGAAAGTACAAATGAAAACTACACTGAAATTCTTACCTGAGTCAAAATGGCCATTATCAAGGAAAACAAAAAAATAAGGCAATAACAAATGGTAGTGAGGATGTATGTGGCAAAAAATGAAACCTTATATACTATTGGAGAGAATATAAAGTTTTAGTACAGATACCATGTAAAATTATGCATGGGCTCCTCAAAAACTTGAAAACAGAATGAATATGTGATATATCCAGCTATACTAGTCCTGAATAGATTCTCAAAGTATTCCATCAGCACACAAGTGAGATGTTGGAATACATGTAAGTGAAGCAGTATTGCAATTAGTGAAGATTTGCTTACAGCCCTGGTGCCCATCAAAGGGGGAATGCCCTTGATGAGAATAAATATGTGTCTTCAAAGGAAAATAGATGGAATTAGAGATTATTGTTATGTGAAATAAGGTATCATAAAAGAAATTTCATGTACTTTCTGTGGGACTTAAAAGAGTGAAAACATATAACCTAAATTAAGAAGAAATGAGAAAGTTCTTACGGAGGTGACCAGGAAGGAAGAGAGTTATATGCACAGAGATTAAGGTCAAAGCTCAGAGAATGTACATAAAGAAGTGTCACAATAAACATGATAATGTATGTAAATTATATGTAGTAATAATTGTAAAACGCTATTAAAATATTCAGAAAAGATATCAGAAGTGACATTTTGTAAATTCATTTTTACTATAAATGTAACTGTCTGTATATTCAGATTCAGATTTTCTACAATGACAACATAAGGTGTTTATACAACTTAGTACCTTTGAATAAACCACAAGACAGTTAGAATGAATGTATTAAAATGCTCATTTTTAATAACCTAATGGTTTCCTTTTCAGAGTAATCTCACAAAGTACTTGTAAACAGTTCTAAAAGGCATATTTACAGTTACATCTTTTTAAGTACGCAATTTTCTTTGGAAAAATTACTTTTCATAAAATACTTAAATAGTTTATCAGTAAAACACAACCCTGAAAAAGCACATGTGATATTCTTCTAAAATACATGACATAATGAGTTTTTCATTTAGTACTCAGCAGCAAAAATGATTTATTTTAGAGGCTTTGAGAAGGAGAAAAATTTAAGGAACCTTTCTCGTATTCTCTTGGTCCGCACCCCATAAATAATAGGGTTCACCATGGGTGGGACGAGAAGATAGATATTGGCCACAAATATGTGGATGTGGGGAGCTATTCCGTGTCCAAACCTGTGTGTGAGAAAAGAGAAGAAGGCTGGAGTGTAGAACACTAAGATGACACAGACATGGGAGACACAGGTGCCCAAAGTCTTGAGTCTGGCATCCTTGGACGGCAAGCGGAAGACAGTGTGCAGTATGAGAACATAAGAACAAAGGATCAATATGAAGTCCACTCCCCCAGTGAGGAAGGCAACAATGAGGCTGTAGGCTCTGCGGATTCTTGTATCAGCACAGGCAAGCTTGATGAGCGCCATGAACTCGCAGTAGGTGTGCGAAATTATGTTGGTTCTGCAGTAGGGAAGCCAGCGTAGCAGGAAAGGATGAGGACTGAGAAGCACTGTGCCCCGGAGGACAACAGCAAGTCCCATGCCTCCAACTACAGGGTGTGTCAGAATAGCTGAGTGTCTTAATGGACTACAAATGGCTACATAGCGGTCATAAGCCATAGTCAGGAGGAAGCCAGACTCCATGGTGGAGCAAGAGTGAATCAGGAAGACCTGAGTGAGGCAGGCTTCCAAGCGAATCTTTCCATCACGAAACCGGAAAAGGCTGAGAAGTTTGGAGACAGCGGTAGTGCACACAACAAGGTCAGCCACAGCCAGCATGCAGAGGAAGAGATACATTGGCTCGTGGAGTCTGGTGTCTGTCTTGATGATGAACACAAGTGAGCAGTTTCCTAGTAAGTCTAAAAGGTAGACCACACAAAAGGGGATGGAGATCCAGACGTGGGCAGCCTCCAACCCAGGAATGCCAATGAGGAGGAAGGTTGCTGAATGGACATCGGTTGTATTGAAGACTGACATCACAGGAGTCAAATGTTTTAGCTTTCTCTTTCTTGGTGTTTCTTCTAAAGCAAAAAGAGAAATAGATCATAAGTTTTGTAACTTCAAAATGAAATCTAAAACACGATGAAATATAAAAATCTGGGTAGAAATCCCACCATTTGGCAGTCAGGTATTGAAACAAGGTCACCCTGCCTTAAAAATGACAGCATGTAAAAACAGAGGATGTCTGAACTGAGATCTACAAAAGCATTTACTCTCATTGAGATGCATTAGACTACATGAATCTCATTAATCCTGCAAGGTAGCCTCAATGTATCTTCTCATTATAGCACCATTGACCTGCTTCATGGATTTATGAATTTTAATGTGCAAAAAGGCCAGGGGTTAAATGAAGTTGATATTTCCATAACCAATCCCAGAGTCTAATTTATGGAAAAACTACTTTTCACTTAAAAGAAAGTGATACCCATGAAAAATCTTAAATGAGATTTTGAATAGAGAATTGCTTGTTTTTTAGATGTTAGCCACAATTTTTCAGGTACCTGGCACAACAGAGTATGCTTTTGACCTAAGAAAACTAAGGTAGAGAAGAGTTTGTATTTGTGGAAGCAGTAGGTTTATTTGACTCTTTATTAGACACACTTAAGCTTGATGACAAGGTGGCACTGAGGACAGTGTGTTAGGAAATCAATCGTTGTACTATGACTAACCCTCCATTGGCTACAGATTTTGTATTTACTGCTGATTTCACCAAGATGTTATCTCAACAATGTCATTGTAATTTATCATATAAGCTTCATCAATTCCTTTCATTATTCTAGCTAGTCAAGTTCTTGGATTTTGATGGGATTCACTTGAAGCCACATACTTACTCAATTGTTGTTCAGAATTTTCCATTTGGTCTTCCTATATTTACACTGTCTGATCCTCAAGCTCGTTCCCCTGTTGCAATTTGCTCATTATACTTGCTGCCTTAAGAAGATTTTAGCAGCAGCTTGTTAGTCATACAAGTTCCCTAGAAGATTCTTTTATTGAACAGTTATACTGATGATTATATAAATGGAAAAATATCTAAAGAAATCCACATTCAATTTAGGAGAGGTCCAAGTGAGAGATGGATGGAAAGCAGCACTGACTAGGCATTGTCCCTGAGACACTCTGTGTACTGTTGCAGATACTGTCATAGATTATACTGTTCTGTGATCTGAAAAATAAGGTTTAAATCACTGTCCAGGGAAATGAGGACTGAAGTGAGAACTATGCGTACTATGTGTAGCACACTGGATCTGAAGAATCAGCTGTAATTAGTTAATACACTATAGCCTCTTCACCTGTCTTTGAGGTTCACACCCAAAAGTTCTGCTTAGTTTGTTTGTATGGTCTTCACACACTCAAGGGATGCATGTGCTCTTTGAGCGTGAGCATAGCTGTGAACATGTACCAAGGTAGCTTTGGACAGTCTGGGGAATGTCACTTCCGAAGCATGACAGTTGTTGGACAGTACAAAAATTTAGAGAGGCTAAATTACTTCGAAGTTGTATGACAAAATAATAGTTTACATTTTTAAACTTTCAATTCACTGAAAATGAATCAGTTCATTGCCTAAGAATATTTCATCTATACACATAGAAACTTTACCTTTACTTTTGATTGAGGAACGTTTAGTGATATGTATGAAGTTAAACAATTGGTTAGTGTTAGACTTAGTTTTAACACAGATGGTGATTAAAGATACTCCCCACTTATAGAGATCAATTACTCTAATTGTGTGATGGTCTGTGTGGATGACCATGCAAAGAAAGTTTTGTATAGAACTGAAACAATACTTCCCATGTTAATTTGATTACTAATAATGAATGAAAGTCCCATTTCATATGCCTCAGAGAACCTACTCTATATCTAAGCCTTTCTTTTCCTAATTAGCCATTACCCAAAGCACTAGGGAAGGAAACTGATCATAACTAGCTTCTGTCAGTCTTACACTACTCTGTAATTAAATTTACATTAATATTCTTTGAGCTCATAATTTTTACATACTTTACTTTTATTATTAGACTAAATTTTTGTGTCATTTAAATACACTGGTGGTTCCTCAGATATTCTTATATTTTTCATACAGTTTAGCCATCTTTCTATTTACTTTTTCTCTCTAAACAAATATGAATATGTATTCCCAGTATAAAGTAATTGAGCAGATGAGTTTGAGAAAAAATTAAGGATAAATGAATGCTAATGCTCAATAATTAAAATAGCTTTATCACTTTCTCTCAATGTGTAAATTTAAAATTGAAATGAATAAGATAGTAATCATAGAGTATATTTCACCAACAGAATTCACAAATTATGTAAGAGTTGAATTAAAGAGGACTTTGAAGAACAGTTGGCAGTTGGTTGAAAAGAATGTTTGTGCTGTTATCTGGTTGTTTGTTTTTTGTAAAAACTCTTCTGGTTTATGTTTTATAATGCATAGTTACTTTAAAGATAACTACAGACAGTATAACAAGTATTTTTATTCTATTACTTGACTAGAAAAATCTGTTATATTTTGCCTAAAAAGAATAAAAACAATTTGTTGGGTTGTTATTTGAAATATCTTAAAGATAAAATTGCATAGAATAACCTAGTATCAAAAAATAGTATTTAAAACTGAATAATTACTTCTTATGCCTAGAAATAGTTTCACATATAAAGTTAGGAAGGGTTGGCTTGGTAGCTTAACAGACTAAAGCAACTGCTTAAGCAGAGCACAGTGGCTGGGTTTTGATCCTGGTATAGTGTGCCAGCCTACCCATGGGGTGCACTGAGACTGAGATTGAGACTGGGCATGGTGATGCTGGCCTGTAATCCCAGCACTTGGGAGCCTGAAAACAGGAGAATCACTATGAATCTGATCTCTGTAGTGACACTCTATAGACCCTGTCCGAAATGCAGAATAAGTAAATAAATAAGATTAGGAACAAGAAGTGTCTCTGACTATAATACTCTCCAACGGCATGAAAATTGAATCATTGAAAAATCCAGAACTGAAATAAGAACAAATTTAAAAATTACTAATATGTCAATAGTCATATATCCTCAATACACTTAAAAGAGATAGAGTATATTTCTGTGGACTGATATGAAGTAATGCAAAAAAATGTAATATCAATGTGATTTCCATACATTTGTTGGATTATGGATACAAAGATAAAATGAATATTTACAGAATATAAGGACAATTATGCTGATGATTGCATAAACAAAAAAAAGACGTAAAGAGATGCACATCCAAGTTTGGAGGGATCCAAGTGACAGATGGGTGGAAAGTACCACAGACAGCATCTCATTTCCCTTTATCACTGTAGCTTGACTTTTTCTCAACATTGCCAACCTTAAATGTACCTGTGAATTCTCTGCAGCGTTTAAGGTGAGTAAATAACACAGTGTTGCTTCTGCATGCCCAGTAAGACCTAGAAAATTACAAACAAGTCATGGCTTTCCATGTCTAGTACAGTATGTACTAAGGAATTCTTTTAATTGTGTGATAAACATCTGTCCACATTTTTCTCCTTGGAGAACTGTTTGTATTCTCAATCATTGAAAATTGTGAGCCTGTTATTTTGTTCCTCATGATATTTTTTAACACATGTCAATTTTTAATAACTTTTTACTGGTATGGAAGGTGGACTAATCTATCAAATTTCATGACATTGTTTTCCTGGTTACACTGAGCTGTCATTGACACCCTCCTTGGTGTCTTCATATTATTTGCACTTACATTTTGTCAGTCTGTCTTTTTTCACTGTATACTTGATGATATTTTCCTTCTTTATTCAGTTGCAGATTCAACTTGCATATTGTGGTTCCAATGAAAGCATAAAGAAATAAAGGAAAAAGACAAGGAAAGGAATTATTTTTTTCTGGTAAATACTTTCAATATAAACTGTAGTAACAGTTTCATGATTATAGCGTTAATTTTTTGCCATATTCAAGCATTTGTCTTCAACAAAATTAAATTCTATTCTATTTGTTTTATGTTTGTCCACATACTAGAGAACCTGAGACAAGAAAAATAATTTTACATCCTTTTCAGGATAGTGAAATAAATAGTTTATAATGCTTACTCAATGCCTCTTGCATCTGCAATCTCTCTATTTAGAATTACACAATAAAAGGTAATAAGAATTGTGCCTCTACATTTTGTTAGTTATATTGCTGGCCTTATCCCACTTTGTCCTTGAAGGAGTTTTGGGGAGGTGACAATATTTATAACACAGATAAGAAAACAAAGAATATTAAATTAGTTTGCATATAAGATATTCTACTATGAATTTGTGGAGATAGGATTTGAACTAAAATAACAAAGTTGTAATAGTTACATAAAATTTTTAAAATGCTAGCATACCATCAGTTATTAAATATAAATTACACAATCTGGACTGCTTTGAGCATGAAGAAACATTACTACCACATCATACCTTTCTAACATTTGCTGAGCATGTAGACTCTCTCCCCATCCAAGTCTGTCATGCATCTACCTTAGGTATTCTGAAGTACGGAGCAAAATCCATGTACAGATTTATTCCTAAGGAACCCTGATGCTCAGTCTTAGTCTGTAATAGTAGAGATGCTGTTGTTTGTAAGACATGAGCAATGTATCCAGGAGCCACTGATTCAAATGAGATCAGCTGTCCCAAGAAATCTTCCACAAGCCTGTTTTTCAGAGCCTGCCTACTTGAGCAAAGCCGTGAAATGTTTGCTCTGACTGCTGAGAATCCAGCTCTTGGCACAAGGAGAGTCCCTGTGAGCTGCTCTACCTCACCAAGGATTCTGTCAGATCAAAGTGAGCACCTACTCATCTAAGCAATCTTCCCTTCTCTCATGACTTATAGCTCTTGCCGCTGAGCTCAATTAAAGACAGTTTCTAGGTGCCCCTGCTCCCGAAGGTAGAAATTATGATAGCTTCCCTATGGTGTGAGGAAAAGAAGCCCTAGAGAGTTAAGATTTCGGTTCAGAATGCAATTTCTAAATATTTAAAGATGAAATTCTTGATTAAAGGAGATTCTGGAAGATGGGGTGGAGTGAATGACCCTGATGTCTCTCTAAAGCCTGCAGCTTGCCTATCTTTCCTTTCTTCCTATATTTTAGGGAAGGATCAACAGGGTGTTCATGGTCTCACTACTAGATTGGACTCCTAGTGATTCCTCTTGTTTACAACCTCTCAAGAGCTTGGATTACAGGCGCGCGCCACGACGCCCAGTCTCAATTGCTGTCTCCGCGCTTCCCAGGAGCGGGACCTGCAGGGCAAGCCCAGGTCCAGGAATTGAACCCCTGGCCCCTGCTCTTGCTTGTAGGCACTTTAATTCGCTGAGCTATTTGACCGGCTCATTGGAGGCTGCGTTTCAGCAGTATTGCTGTGTCTCTCATTTGTTTTTCTCTAAAATTATGTTGTATATATCCTTTTCTGTTTCATATAAAGATATCATTAAAGCAGTAACATAATTCATATGATCTTGTTATTGGGTTTATATATTTTGTGCCTATATGATTCTAAATATTTACATCATATTAGGCATTAAATTTAGTCATAATCTAAGTTCTATGTTATTATATATACTTCAGTGCTTTCAGAGAAAAAAATATATTCTTTTATGTACACAAGTAGAATTCTTTAAAAATATATACTTACAGTCAGAATGGAATTTCAATGAGAACTTTATTGTTTCTAAGCAATGTAGAAAACTGATACTGTCAATCATTCAATATTTTTAATTAAGTATTATTATTGTTTACTTTTGAATGTATTTCGTCTGCCTTCTAGATTTTTAACAATTTGAAACAATTTGTGTTATTCACATAACTTTTTTCAAATATAAAAATTTCAAAATTATGTATAATTGCATTCTTCATTCAAATTATGCATAACTATATATCTCAAGTATACATTTTATATAAAGTACATATATACAGTTGATGCTCATGATTCCAAATTACAAGTTCTAATATTTGAAATCCAATTCAATATTCATGGTCATTCAATGTCATTTGGAAGGTGAAAAAAATTACCAAAAGTTTAAAGTACTGCCATAGGAAAAAAAATAAGGCTCCTCTACCCAGCACCAGTATTCTGCAGATCTTCACCTGGAAGCCTACAAACACTATAACCATACCCAAAGAACACCAGGGAGTGAGGAAACCGTATCAGATGTATTAGCTGGGAACTGCCATAATTCAGGCTGAGCTATTCCTGTGCGGTGTGATTTTCCCATTACTGGGCTTTCATTTAACCATAAAGACTTTTGGATCAAATTATATGCACTTAAGGAGTATGTGCATGTATTTGTTTACAAAATTCTGACTGAAGATACATGGCCATCAACCAAGTGAACGTTATATAGCAGAGGCAAGCTTGCAAAGTCTTCCTTGACCGGTGGGCAGCTGTGTGCCAGTGTACTTTGTTCCTATGTCCTCAAGCTCTACACAGGATAATGTCACAAACCACATTAGCCCCATGGTTGCTAATGATACGTAGTGGTGACTGTGCTTTATCAAAGCTGTTTTTGATGATGTTACTCTAGAATGTTTTCTTTCCAGATGATGATTAAGAAGCTAATTAAAAAAATGGTGCCAGGTACCACAATAGTAACAGAACTTTGCTGTTTTCTGGGTATTTCTCTTTTTTTTAATGGAGTGTGCTGGATGTCTATAATTTTGTTCAGATGACTGCAGAACCTGGA
>NDGM010926103.1:0-11014 GCA_002564305.1 Octomys mimax
GCACGGACCTGATCCCCACGGGCTGCTGGCAATTCCAGAATATTTTCATTCCTTTCCTGGACTTGGGAGTTTTCAAGGAAACATGAGGCGGAGCAGCCTTGTGCAATAGCCGAGAAAGTGGCCTCTGATAAAAGCCAGAGTATCGAGGTGGAATCTATGGGGAAAGTCCCAGCTCAGAAAGCAAATGCAGCTCAAGGAAACACAGAGGCCCTCGTGCTCCAGGGAGCTTGAGTCGCCCAGGCATCTGCTGGGCGGCCCACCCGCCAGGCATGCACCCCTCAGCAGAGGCGGCCTTCGGGAGTCAGACGACAGCTAACGGCCCAGTTGGGAGGGGAATTTGACCAGCGGACTCGGAGAGCCTTATGTGAACACAATGTCGCTTCATTAATACATGAGTGACTACTTCTGGAAATCTAAGGATGAAAACAACGTTTAAAAGGTTGTCTTCTTTTCCCAAGAAAAATATAAAATATTCATAAGTGATATAAATCAGACCCACCTGTGTAAACGTTGTGTTGTCTCCCTAGTGTAAGAACCTGAAGGAGGACGTAAGACCCCAAAGGCACACTAGCCACTGTGAAAGGGGAAGTGCCGCTCAGAGGGAAGCAGAGCTGGGAGGAGAGAAAGGAGAAGAGGAAAAGGGGAAGGAGAAGCACTACGTATACACACAGGACAGCGTGGGTGCTTGTACTCCTGATTCCCGTGGTGACTGAAAGGAGCAGTTAGTGCCTTATTTATTTTTCTTCTTTTTAATTTTTGACTAATTTTGCATGCTTATGTCTGGCAATCTAAAAAACGAACTTAAAGATAATAATATGCAACATAACAGCCATCGTTAAATTCCTATTATTTTGTTTAGTGAAATTCTGTATCTTTCTAATGGTTTTTATTTTACTATCTTTTAATTCTCAAAAAAAAAGAAATTATTTTGTGTAATTATCACCAAAAGGGGGGGATAGCACATGGTCTACGTTAAGAAGGCACATTGAAGTGATCCCGTGGCTTTCCTCCGAAGCAGGGGAGGACGGAGCGCCATTATCAGAGAATGGAGAGCGCAGTATCACACGAGGGACCCGCTGCCTACGCAGCTTGAGTAAAAGAAAAGAAACTCCTTGAAAGGTTAAACCAATGAAAGTGACAAAATAGGCAAATGTTTCTTTCTTTGGTCAAATAGATTAAATCAGAATCAAAATATTTTTGTACATATATTCATTATTTATGTTAGCCAAAAGAATTAGAAATACTAGAAGTTATTAAATAAGAGAGGTGTTTAAAGAAAGCACCAGAGGATTTACAAGCCCCTGAGTTGCGTTCCTACGCTTGGAGTGCACTGCAAGTGTGAGGAGTGGAACGGGCCATACAGAAGTTATTCTTGCTTTGCAATAACATTCATGGCCATTAAACATAACTTCAGTGAACAAAATCCACTGAAAATATTATTTTTTGTGCTATGTGCCATTTTAAATTGATGGCCACAAATAACATTGCAGAGCTCTTGAGTGTGGGCCGTTGTGGGGGTTTTGCCGGACTACGAGAGCTCAGAAGCAAACTTCCTCCAAGCCCTGCCCGGCGGGAGAGGAGAGCAGAGGAGAAAGAGGATGAATCCGGGGAGGCCTGGGAGGAGGAAGCAGCCGGGTCGCGCAGTGGGCTGGAACCAGCGCGCTGCCCTAGGAATTGCGCAGCTGCGGGCGCTGGCAGCTGGCCCCGCTAGGCAGGCAGTGCTCGAGCACGCAGGACAACGGCTGCGTTCACCGAATGCCCAGGACTGCGCGCGCCGGCTGCCGCGCACTTCCTAAGGCAGCGCGCTTGTTCCAGCCCACTGCGCAACCAGGTGTGCTGGCCGGCTGCGGCGGGGAGAAGCACCCCGGGCTGCAGCCTCCGGGGACTCGCAGTGCCCTGGATTGTCCGCACGCCCAGGGTCTCCCACGGAAATGTTCCCTTAGGCCCGGAGGCCCAAGCCAAGGTCCGTGCTCACAGGATGATCAGAAAATAGCACAGCAGCTGCACGACACAACACCAGACAGCAGTCCAGCAGCAGCGCTGACAGTTGAAACGAGGCACAAGGACACGGAGAGCTCGCTTGTTAGACCTTTAGTGCTGCATAAAAGGGATCTACTTATGAAAACTGTCCACATGCCTTCTTTTCTGCAACTGAAAATCCCCACTGAAGTTGGCTGACTCTCAAGGAAAGGAATATTGTATTGTGGTGACTACATTTATGTATCAAAAGTTAAAATACACAGGTGTGACAGAGGAAAAGCGCTGCAATTTGGTGTATCTCGGACATTCGAAGACGCATGCTGCCTCCTACATCTTCACATGTTTCCTAATTCCTTGTACTCTGTCCTTCTAGGCATCAGGGCGAATGCTTTTGAATAAATGATGACATTAAGATAGTAATTAACATTTTACTTAATTCAACAAGAACTGATCTTTTTTCCAGTGTCAGGTCCATGTCCTATCTAATTCCAAAGTTGTTCTGAACTTCTGGATTTTAAGTCAGGTTGGTAGCATCTTTTCTGCAGCATTTCCATTGTGTCTAAGCACAAAATAAGTAAGCGCTGCTGAGCAAACTGAAAGGGTGGAGAGGTGAACCTGCTCTTCGCTAAACCCTCCCCACGTGCATAATTATGTGGGAAAATACTTATATTTTCCCAATCTCATAATTAAATGTCATAATAAAAAGTGAAATCTTATTTGTTTGTTTATTTATTTATTTATTTTTGGTACTGGGAATTGAACTCGGGACCTCATGTTTGTGAGGCAGGCCCTGTGCCACTGAGCTACATCCTCAGCCCACCTGTATATTTTAAAATGAAATGTGTGCATTATCCTATAAATATAGCTTGGAAATCTACAATATGTACTACACAGTGTTATTGTACAGCTGGAGAATAAAGGTGCAGATTTTCGTGTTTTAGGGAACACAGACTCCAGCTGTCTCTGCCTAATGTCTAAATGATTAGGTGATGATGGAAGAAAATCATCCACAGATCGGTTTCTCTCCTCAGATAGCCATCTGTTTTCAATAGTTCCTTTTATAATTTTTACTGATAATTGTATCAATTAAGTATATACAAAATGATGTTAAATATCAATGTTTATGTCCATCTAATGCTTAAAAATTAATTTAATTGATTCATTCTATGAATTAGTCCATCAGTCTCACTAGTGAAATATAATCGAGGGAACCAGTTAACACTCAGTGCAGCTGAAGTTTTAAGAGCTCTAACAATAACACTGTGCAAGCTGTACAGAACTCACAATCAGCTGAATTACAAATAAATATTTTAATGGGTTTTGCCACAATAGTTCTTTTCTTCTGACAGAGTTATGTGTTCTGCTTTGGTTTTCATTTAGTGAATGATTTATTTTTAAAGCATTTACTCTGCTGTGTACTCTAGGTTTTAAATCTCAAAATAACTTCTGGAAAACCCTGTGTAATTCCATGCCCATTGGTTGATTACATTAAGTCTTGGAAAATAAAATTAGTAGTGTTTTAAAGAGCAGTGCTCGCCGTTGCTATGGGCAAGCATGCTGGAGCTTGGTGGCACGAAAGCACCTCTTCTGGGCAGCAGGGCCGCGGCCTTCACTGGAGCGAAAGCGGGGCCGCTTCCGTCGACCCTCAGTCAGAGTCCCAGAGCAGCTCTGCAGCCTGAGACTCGGCCAGGTGAACTCTTCCTCCAGGACATAAATGTTGCCAGTGTGCATCTACTTGTAGAGAGGAAATCTTCAGAAAAGTGCAGACTTTCACATCTTGGGTTCGCACCGCTCTCTCTCGTTTTGTCTCAGGGCATCTGTTTCGTTCTCAGACCAGCCCTAGCTCTGTCCACTGCACCGCCTGTTCAAGCCTCCCTCTGCGCAGTGCTCACAGGTCACCAGTGATAGTTTCCAGCTGCAGGTCCCTTCTCTTCAGTCTGAGCCTTGGACTCACATGTCCCAACTCCACTCTGCGAAGCCGACCAGACACAGTGGGTTCTGTAGGAAGGAAAGGTTCCGATCTGCTCTCTGCTTTTCCTCTCCATTCAGGTCTCTTTTTCCCTGCCATCACATCTGCACCCCAGGAGCTCCTCAGACATCAACTGCTCCTAGGGTTTGGGTGCTAGAAGGGCTCAGGCTAGGTGATGCCAGGATCCCAGAGGCTGGGCCCAGAGGTGCTGGTCGGGCCCCTGCTGGGGTCTGCAGCCCCATGCAGTCCCAGCTCCCCACCCCCATCATGCCCACTGTGAGGGGTCAGCTTTTCTTCCATTCCTGCCTGTGGTACCTCAGTGTCTACCATCTTCCCCTGCAGTTCGGCAGCGTGGTGCTTGGCTCCAAGACTTGTCCTTAAGACTTTTCTCTAGGAAGATATCTGCTCTACATTTGCCCAGCCAGGTCTTCACTGCTAACTCACTGTTGATGAGAACCCACAACTAGGATCTTCCTCAAGGGAAAAAGTAAATATCCAAGGCAATTCCACCTCAAACAGTTCTTATCCTCTATCACTTAAAATGTAGTTGATATTTTGCTTGATGTTGATTGATTAACAAACATGCTACTGTTTGTTAATCAAATAGCTGTAAAATGTAGATTTTTTAAGAACCTTGGTAGGTGGCAGTAGGCACAAGCAACCTGGGTTAACACCGCGCACAGGGGCCTTCAAGTTTCTTAATTTTCGAATGTTTTCCTCAATAATAGCTCTTATAATGTTATTATCACATTCATGTTAATAAACATTAGCTACTTACATGTTGCTCAGTTACTTCTTAAGAAATTCTAATGAAAGAAAATGGAAATAACAAATTACACTACACCAGCAGGATCTTTTTTGCACCCAAGGATATAATTTATTTTATACATGATACATTTCAACCTGGAAAGCACAAGCCATTCCCTGGAGCTGGGAAACATCTCAGAGTTTCAGTGTAAAGACTTCATGTTTTAATTAAGAAAAGAGAGAGATGTATAATCTAAGTTATATAATCAAAATCTAATAAAGCAGGTTACTTTGCATCAGCAGTGTATCACTCTGTTCTCCCATGGTGAAGTGCAGGATGCACATAGCCACAGCGCAGAGGAGTGAAGCTTCACTAGGCTCATGCTTTAGGGCAGCTCAGTCCACGGCCACCAGGCTCCAAGTCAGGAGCATCATGGCAGCAGGAGGCGGGAGGCCAAAGCTGCTCCGTCGTCATCGTCGTCGTCGCCGTCGTCGGTGTCCAACAGCAGAGCCAGAAGCAGCGCTGCACGGCCAGGATCTGGGGCCCCGGGAGACACCAAGGTCCCCCTGTGTGAGCGCCCAGGCACACAGCGGTGGGCTTCCGCGGCCACTGGGCCAGATCCCAGGCCCACCGAGCTGGCACAACCAGGCTGCCCTGCTGCAGGAAGGAAATGCTTACTGCCAGGACAGCACAAATATATTACATATTTATTTGATTGATATTATTTGTAAACAAATTTTCTCAGTGACATTAGGGCTAAATCTTGGCAAAACTAATTCACAGGAAATACAGCTGCTCGTGTGCAACATAAATGCTGCTAGAAATACAACTGGCCTTGGAAGAAGCACATTGAGATGCTGATGCTTGATGAGGCTTATTAATGAAATTGAAGTTTACGAACAGTAACTCTTGCTAAGATCAGCACTAGTGCACACACAGCCCTGAGGCCCACGGCCGCACTCAGCAGAGGCCAGGCAAGCACTCGTGTGAGGCCGGGCAGCGTGCCTGGAGGGCTGGGTGCTGGGCGGAGCTGCCCGTCCAGATCGAAGCTTCCTGCAGCCAGTTTCTCCGCTTCTGTGATCCTTTTGAGGGCTTTGAAGGCAACATGTGCTCGTATGCCTGCCCGAGTCCTGTTGAATTAGGGTTCTTCAAAAAGCTGAACTCGTGTTTTCTTTAAGTATATCTTAGTCCTAGAAAATAGCGTTGCAAAAGTGATGCACGTTAGCAAGGTCACTGCAGACCTGGGCTACAACCCCTGAATACCACGCTCCCTGTTCTTTCCCACAGGTCCCTAACTGTGAGCTCTGGCAGTCGGCTGTTGCCGCACCAAACACCCGGGAAGCAATTTGTACAAAGAAAAGGTTTGTTGTGGCTCCCAGCTATGGAAGTCTGAGTCCCTGGCCGTGGCCCTGGTGCCCTGGGTGGTGGCGGGTTGTGCAGCTAGAGCACACGGCAGGCGTCACCCTCCAGCCTGTGGCTGTGGGATAAAGAAGGCAGAGCCCAGAGGCCCTGGTGCCCTCTGAGGACTCTGCCCCAGGCCAGACCCTCCCACTGAGCTCACCACCGCCAGGACCCACCCGAGAGGCACCAGGCAGAGGACAGGCCTTCCACGCATGGGGTCCTAGGGGCCAGGCCAGCTCCAGAGTGGATCCTGAGCTGTGGCTCCCTCTCAGCTGTGTGAGACTTGGTGACCAGCATGGCCTCGCACCATGTGTTTCCTCTTCTTAAGACAGAGCTGATGTTGGGCACAGGGTGCAGCAGAGAAAGCCTCACCAGCCTAGGCCTTCCAGCTCTTCCTCGAGCACAGACAGGGAGGCATGTTGTTATCCACCTCCCCATGAGAGGCTGGGACCATCCTCCCCGAAGACTATTTCCAGATGGGAACCTAGAAACATGATCAGTCTACACATTCTGTAGTCTTTGGCTACCAAATAGAAGAAAATCCACTCACCATGGGAATCCAAGGCTGCAGATCCACGCATGAGGGTCGGCAGGTGCACCTGCCCACCGTGCCCTGACTGGTACGGGGGTGGGGGAGGGGAGCGTTTCCCGGGGTCCTGATTCACAATGCTCGACCCCAACCAGGGAGAAGCTCAGATCAGATCCTTCACCCAGGGCCCTGTGGTGTGGGCACACCGGCCCGAGGCTGGGAGGTTCCTGGGAGGACCTTGGCCCCTCCTCCTCCTCTGCACCAGGCACCCACTGCGTTAGACTGGCATCGTCTCTTCCTTCAGAGGAATGTGCAGTGACTCACCAGGGCACCAGAGCCACAGGCCACTGCCCTTGGAGGCTGTGCCCATGGACCATTATTTTAGTCTTTTATTCATTTTTTCATGTATTTTGTACAGCGTCTCACTACGCAGCTCCGACTGGTAGTGATACTCCTGTTTTCAGCTACCCCAGAGCTGGGATTATGGCGTGCACTACCATGCCATGTCTTGGTTGCCTGCTTAGTGTGCCCAGGGGCAGGCTGGCACAGCATGTGGTGTCAGGGATTGAAACCTGGCCCCTGAGCTTGCACGGGCAGGTGCTGAGTGTGCTAAGCTGTCTAGACAGCCCAAGCAAGAACTTTTTATTAGTAGTGACTAACTTCTTACTGCTAGAGTATAACTTTTTCTTAAATAAATGTATAATATATTAATATAATTCATTTATCTGTATAAACTTGCAAAATAGTTAACAGTGGTTTTTAAAGGCACACAAAACTTTTAGTAAAATTGATATTGGACAGAAGCGTGTTGTGTAGATATTCCTACAGCTTAAAAGAGGAGACACCAGCCTAGTGCTCAGGTCTGAAATGGCTGAACTCTGCATTTTTATGACCTGGGCAGAACTGTGGGTGCTTGAAATGTCACTCCTGGAAACAGAGGTCACATCTCACTCTCACCTGAGAAAACAAGTGACAAGCAGACATTTGGGGAGAGGAGAGGACAGGGAAGGGAAAGGATCCGACACTGCCCACTTTCTGTGTGTAGATTGCCCCAGACAGCATCACTGCTGCATCCCAAAATCATGCTCTGAGCAAAGGAGCAGAGTCCCAACCCTTCGCTGTCGTCAGTCCCAAGCTGGAGAGCTTTGGCTGGCTCAGTGTCTGCACATCGATGATGCAGCTCAAAGAACACAAGGTCCAGCGCAATGCTCAGGCCACAGCGAAGTGACCTCACCTGCACAGGAAGGAAGAAGGACGCTTGGGTTCGATTCCCACTCAGTGGTGCTCCGGTCAGCTCTGCTCAGCCCTGAAGCCCCTGCAATGCAGCGGAACCCTGTGCACATGTCTGGTGGCGCTTTGGGGTGGTGTTCGCCCCTGGGGTGGCAGCTCACAGCAAGCTGCTTGCTTCCCACGATGCGTGTGGTGAATCACATCAAGCTGCTTCGTGCCAGCAAACACAGTGTGCCTTTGACAGATTTCCCAACCCAGGTGCTGTAAAGGCAAACCTTAAAGGCGACATTGATTTTAAATCTTAATGAGCTACATGCAGCCGTTGGAAATTATGGAAATATTTCAAACTTTACGGCCTTACAAAATGGAAATGATCAGTGTTCTGGATGTGGGGTCTTTAGAAGGATTTTCCAAATAGTTCTGCTTTGGAAAATAGAATGCATGTGCGCTTATTTACCTGAACTCGGTGCAAACAAAATCTAAGTGTTTAAGTAAGAGAGTCTGAAAGCAGCACGTGAGTGTCTGGCCAGCACAAGGCGCACCTGAAGCATAGCTGCCTCTGGGTGCCCGACGTGCACGAGGTCGTCAAAAGCTAGGAAAGTCAATTATTTCAATCACTTCATAATACACAATAACTGGAGAAATCTTTATTGTTACGAAAAAAACTGGAAAAATCAGAGTCAAACTGTTAATTCTGGAATTCGGAAAAAACCAAACGCTTCTAGTTTTGTTTTATTTAATTGAAAAAAGGGAAAGGAGATCCACAGCAACTCGGGGAGGAATCTCGGTTCTTAAATGCTTGCTGATCATGTGCTGACCCAATTTATTCCTGGCACAAAAATGGTGAAAAACACAATGTTCTCGTTATAGATACAAGGGTTATGTCCTAGTAGCCCAGAAAAAGCAATAAATAAATAAATAAATGAGGAGCAAAGGCGGGGTTTGAGTTGGGCACAGCAGGCTGAGAGCTGTGCGAGCGCTGTGGTCAGATGGGCTCCTGGGAAAGCGCTCCGCGAAGCGCGCCTCGTGGCGCAGGGGCGCGGAGGAGAATCTCTCCACTCTGAGCTCGAGAGCGGGGTGAGCTGGGTGAGGGCGGCTGTGCCGGCCACCAGCGCCCAGGACCCGGCCCTGGGGCAGGCAGGTCCTGGGCTTCCGCAGGCCTCGACAGACTGCGGAGCCCTCACGGGAGCGGAGCCCAGGAGTGATGGCGCCCGCGCTCAGTGTAATGTCACTCATCTAACAGAAGCACACGTCCAAGCAGGCAGGAAAGGAAGAAGGAAGAAGGACCCTTGGTGAGATGCACCACTTGGTTTTCTTTCTGCTGGAAGCTGTGTGCATTAGTATTTGAGTGTTTTTAAGAATTTTATGTTAATTTGAAATTTTCAAAAGAAAAAGCTGCAGGAAGAAAATTGTCTTTAAAGAATAGAAATTACATCCGTCTAAACGCCAATTGCAAATTATAGAAAGTTATGGAGATTTTGAAGTATTTTTAGATCATGCTCTCCCTGAATGATTTCTACTTTAGAACAGAAGTAACGCAGAAGGCCCCACCTCCAGCCTCAGGATTGCGTCCCCTGGTCCCGAGGGCCGCAGAGCAGGTGCCGCCCACGCACAGCCTGCCTCGGTGCTCCGTCCTCCTCGTGCGGCTTTGCCTCTTCTCCCAGGGAACGTCTGTACCCTGCCCTGCTCTCCTCCACAGAGCACGCACAGCAGCAGAACCCGCGATGCTTCGCCACTCACTTCCTAGAGAAAGTCACCCCGCTGCTCACTCCGGCCACCACTTAACGCCTGCTTGGTTCCTCTACAGGCAGGACGTTTCGGACTCCCACGACTGTATCCCAACTGCTTCTGCTCCGGCCCTTTCTTTAAATGTAACTGTGTACTCCTGAGCCTCAACTTTGAGCTCAGAGATTTTTCCAGCGACCTCCCTTCCACCACAGAAGAGACTGTGCTTCTTATGGTTCCAAAATATTCAGTAACACTTTGTCACTAAAAGCTACTCTAAAGTAGTAACTCCACAAGTGTGTAACACCAAACTTTCCATGTGTTCAGAAGGCCACTGTGTGTTTATTAATGTGATGAATGGACTCAGAAGGAATAAAATTATCTAATTATCTGATCATTTTTAATATTATCATGATAACAGATTTGGAATTTTCTGAAAAATAGTTTAAATATGTGACATTCCAAAACACTTCTTTAGACTAACCGTGTTTTGGACAAGATCAGTCACCAAGGACAAAAAGATGGTAAAACATTCATGGCAATCATTGATACCAAAGTTTCTGAGAAGAAGATACAGACAAATAATTTTTTTTTACAATAAGTGTTTTGATGAAATACACAATGGACTCTAGAAGATCACAAAGGCTTTTGTTTTAGGCCAGTGCTGGAGGAGAAACAGGGACGTTCGCTTCCTGGGAAACCGCTTGTCTCTGGGACAGCGGGTCAGAGTTGGCCGCCGCAAGTGTGAAGCAGACAATTTCCACAAAGAACGACCTAAGGAGTAAAAGGAGAGGAAAAGGAACTACAGAGAATGCAGTAGGAAATTCAAGATTTGAACAAATTCAGTGTAGCAGTTTAGCAGGAACCTTAGGAATACCTTAGAACGTAGAACAGAAGAATGTGACTGCTAAACTTGGAAGAGCAAAACAAAAACATTGCAGTTCCTCTATCTTGGGGCATGTGCAGTGAAATGTCTATTTATTAAAGGAAGATTGATTTGCAAAAAGTGGGATCTTAAGGCTAGCAGACTCTGAAACACTTACCTCAAAATTCAAGTGAGCATATAGATTTGAAACATGGATTTACTAACTCTCAGTGCTTCACCCAGGCTGTGTTAAAATGATCAAGGAAATATCCTTGAAGAACTTTGATACACAAAGAGCACACATAAGAAAGTACTCAGTTCTTTTGAGAAAATACCCAGTACAGGAATAGCTGGTTTGAATGGGATTTCCAGGCCTAGTTTTCTAAGGAGTCTCCACACTGATTTCCGTAATGGATGCACCAGTCTACATTCCCACCCTCGGTGGAGAAGGGTTCCTTTTTCTCCACAGCCTCTCTCTCCAACATTTGTTGTTGGTTGATTTCCTCATGATAGCCATTCTTTCTGGGGTGAGATGGTATCTCAGTGTTGTTTTAATTTGCATTTCAT
>NDGM010926283.1:0-10739 GCA_002564305.1 Octomys mimax
GTATCTGTGTATTCAAAATGGTTAGGATAGATATATAGCTACATTCTCTTAGTTCAATGAATAAAGTGATTTGTTCTAATAGCGTTTGTAAATAGGATATCATGTCTGTATCTTGTACAACAAATAACCACTAGGAAGACAGCGTGCAATGTGTTAATTATTGGAACTGTCCTACCAATTTGATTTAAAACTGTTTCATTGCTATTTATTTCTCAATAAAATTATGGGGAAAAAAGAAAAGGACCTGTGCACAGCGGCTCTGCCACCTCCCTGTCCTTGTCTCCTGCAGGCAGGTGGGGCAGCTGTTATGGCTGTGGGTATTTGGACCCTCACAGAGAAGAGCGGCTACCTGGGTGTCTTGGCCTCCAGCACCTTCGCCACCTCAGCCTACATCCTCATCTCCGCGGGCACTCTTGTCATGGTAACTGGCTTCCTGGGCTGTGGCGCCATCATCCGGGAGCAGAGGGGCTGCCTCTCCATGGTGAGCACCCTGGGTGGGGAGGTTGTTGCCACCACCCTGGCCTGGGTTCCCATCAGGAGAGGAGTGGTCCCTCTGTGCTCCTGGGATAAGAGGAGCACAGAGCTCGGGGGCTGTCAGGTAGGGGGGCTGCTCTGGGGTCTGCATTGGCCAGATTGTGTGAGTTACCAGGACAGAAGCCAGCAGGGCAACCTCAGCCACTACTATTCACCCCTTCTTCCTTCTCTTTTCTCCTCTTTCTCTTCCACTGTTTCCTCCCTCTTTCCTCTGCCTCCTGGAAATTTTCAAAGATACCCAAAGTTCAGGGTTACAATGAAGCCCTGTGTTTTCACCACCCAGAATTCCTTCCCCAGTCAGCCTTGTCCCACTCATAGCCAGCCTGGTCCCACTCGCAGCCAATCACATGCACACCTGAGTTCTACCCTGCTCCCACCCAGGGTGCTCTGAAGCAACCCCAGACATCAAGTCATCTATAAAGATCCCAGCACATACCTCCCCTGCTTAGGGATGCTGCTTTAGACAGCACAGTCATGTCACAGTTCACACCTAGAAGCAACAGACCCTCATTGCTTCAAGTCATGAAATGAAAGGAAGTTGTGAATTTTCCAACTGACCAAAAAAAAAAACAAAACTGTTTACTCTTTCTCAATTTGAGTCAGAATCTAAATCAGGGCTAGGTATTAAGTGGGTGATTTGTGTCCTAAGCCTCTTTCAGCTCCTCAGTCGTCCTGCTCCCCCCACCCCCAGCTTTACCCTACCATCTCTCCCCTCTGCTTCTCTCTCCTGTTGTATTGAAGGAACAGTTTGTTCCACAGAGTAGGGGGCTTCTCCGGTAATGATGTCCTGCGATGCTGTTTACTGTATTCTCCTTAGAGGCTCACTCGAGGCTGGGTGGAATCTCGCTGCTGTGGTGTTTGGCAGGAGTATTACACAGCTGGAGGTGTAGCTGGTGGCCTGAGAGGATGGGAAGAGTATCCTTAGCTGCTCAGAGCTGGGAAAGGCCCCAGGAGGGAACCGCGAGCCAGTGGCTGGGATCCAGCTCAGGGCTTGAGCAGACCCAGCTCTCCTTGCACACAGCCGGCCACCTCCCCAGGGCCTGAAGCCTCTCCTTACAACTCCTCCTGAGTGAGGGTCAAGGCCATGTGTGGGAAGAGGACAGAAGGAGAAAGCTGAAAAACGTCCAGACACAGCGAGGAAGCGTTAGCAGCAGAGCTGCCCCAAGGCTCAGAGAGAGATCAGGCCGACAGTGGAAGGAAGCAAGCAGTGGGAAGGAGGCTCAAAGGGACTCCTGCCAACACTGGCCGCTTCCCACATCACAGCTCACTCTGCAGGTCTGCCTTCCACTGTTCCAGGGAGCAGGAGGTGAGGAGGGTGCTGTGCAGGAGCCTGTGGCCTGTCTTGCAGTGAGCTCTCCAGCAGTGACCTAGATTCTTGCCCTGGATACAGCAGCTGCTATGTGCAGGCCCATCTCGACAGCTGCCCTGTGGTAAAGAATTCCTCCACTGTGCTCAGAGGGAGACCCCAGAGCGGGGCAGTGGGGTGCATGGTGTCTGTTCTCAGGGCCATGTCCAAGGGTGGAGGTTTCAGATTCATTTCCAGTAGCAGGGGCAGGTGCGCTGGGAGCTGCTCGTGTGGCCTGGTGGGAAAATCAGCAGGGATCAGTCTAAGACCTCACAGAGTCCACAGACAGTCAGGTACCTTATATAAAATGGCATCACATTTAAGTACATCCTCCTGCAAACTTTTAAAAGCATCTTTAGATTACATAGAATACTAAACACAATGTCATGCACACGAATAGCTATAACCATTCTGTTTGGAGAATGCTGACTGATAAAACATCTTTGCACATGGTTCGGGCCAGATACAGCCACAGCAAGCTCCACCACAGCATGCCACTGAGGCTGCTGAGCCCTGATGTGTGGAGGGCCACCTGCTGAGGTCTCAGAGCTGACCAGTGAGCTGGACGAGAGAACGGGGTGTGATGGAGAGGTTGGCAGAGATGTGACTCACATGTTGTTGGCCACACTCACAGGGATAGAGGCTCACAAGGACATTGACATTGGCCCCAGAGACAGACCCCCTCTCTGCAGCACCTGGACTGTGCAGGAACTTCAGCATGGCCGGGCTTGCAGGCTGAGTGTTGGTGCCTGGAGGTCTGTCCCGGGCAGGCTGCTGAGCCACGGTCCCTTAACTGCCTCTTTCCATCTCCTGGTCCTCTTGAAAGGACAGGATGCCCTTTTGACAGTCCAGGAAGGAAGGCAGAGCCCTGTCCCCAGGGGACCTTCCGCTTGCCCCATCCATCTTGGTTCTGAAGAGCCCTGAGTGGCCAATGGTCCCCTGCAGCCATAGGGGACATGGGGATGCTGGCCATGCAGAGCCTGGTGATGACACTGACAGCCACTGCTGAGTGCCGCTGCCTGTCCCCTTATCTCCTCCTGCAGCCCTGAAAGTCACTGTCACCTACGCTCTGTGGCCAGGCAAACTCACTCAGCCCCTGCCCAGCCCATGGAGCTGCTTTCCTTCATGATATGCAGGTGATGGTGGTGACAGAGGGCAGGCATAGAGGAAGTGGTTTGTCCAGGCCAGAGGGGTCACTGGAAGGTGGCCAAGAGAGCAGGCTCAGCTGAGCAAAGGGCAAGAAGATACCCAGCTGGGACCTCAATGGGCACACAGGGAGGTCACTAGGTGCCATCAGGGGAGGGGAGGAAAGGGAACATGGCAGGGCATGGCCTTCGTCTTCTTGTATGACTGATCACCAAGCAAGGTGCTCACTCACAGCCTTATTGTGGGGATGTTGAGGTAGCAGGAAAATAGAAAGTTTTGGAGCTGACAGCACACTGATAATGGTGCAGGTGGTCCAGTTCCCATGGTCATGATGGGACCCAACTCACCTCACAGCCTGCAGAGCGGTGAGCTGGGTCCACCTGGACAGTTGCTTTCTTTGGTGAGGCACAGGTGCCTCAACTCACCAGTCGGTGTAGAGCAGTGGCATGCAGAGACCTGGCTGGATACAAGGTGGGGCTCAATGCAGGGCAAGAGAGCAGGGGCCTGGCAGTAGACCTGTACACCCAGGGCACCTGGGGGCTTCCTTGCCCCAGTAAATAGCCTACCTGGGTCAGAGCATGTTCAGCTTAGAAGGCAACTTGGGGGCCAGCATTTACCCAGCGAGTTCAGGCTTCATGTTGCCACATGGATGAGAGCAGGGGTCATGAAGGTGCTGCTGGGGGATGCTCCAAGTGACGGGCTTCTGGTAGAATTCTAAGAGCTATTGCGCTGCCAGATGCAAAGGCCAGGTGCGGGCTCAGCTCCCCACTTGCTCTGCACCCTCAGCCACCATCACAGCCGCTTCTCCTTCCTCTCTTCCTCCACTGTCTTCAGATGCAATCTGTCATCTGTCAGGCTGATCAGTGGAGAATGATGTCAACCTGACTGTGATGTGATCTGGACAGACTGCCCAGAGGTCACTGAGCTGTGTACCCCCAGCTGTGCAGAGAGGTGTACAGTTAGTGAAATGTCACAAGTGGCTTTTGTGAAATCTTGGTGGACACCTCTTCACCCACCTTCCGGCTTTTGAAGGTCAGCAAGCAGAGAGCTGGGTCATACCCCTGGGGCTTGTTCCTGTCTTTTCAACTCCACTTTACCTCTTCCATAGAGGCTACTAGTGCCCATTTCAGTCCTACACAGTGCTGGTGATCTCTGGCTCAGCCTCCCTGAACAGCAAACCCAGGAAGAGTGTGCACTTGCACACCCATGAGCACACACACAAGCACTCCACCACCATAGTGGGACATGATGGGGCATCTCCTACAGCAAGCTGACAAACAGCACCTTCCATAATCTTTGTCTGGATTCCCTACCTCCTTTGAAAGAAGCAACTGCAAAAGGGGCCCATGACAGACCAAAAAGAGCAGAGGACCCTGGCTCACACACACTCTGGCCCCCACCTGAGTTAGGGAGCCCTTTCAGACCTTCCTTGGGCTAACATAAGCAGGAGTTTTAGAACCCAGGCTCCCACTGAGAGTTGGGCAATGTGGTTAAAATGCTTTAACGATGCTCCGTGGTTCCCGAAGTTTCCCTCCTGGCTTCACACCCCACCCCCACATGCACCCCTACCCCCACCATGTCTAACTTCCTTTTGAAATCTTTAATCAGCTGATGGCTGTGAGATGTTCCAAAGGAGAAAGGCAGTGAGTCTAGCATCTTTAAACTGATCCCCAAAGAGAAAAAAGGGGAGATGAAAGGCCCACATCCAAATGATATGCATCCAACTTGGATCAGGAGGAGGGGGAGACTGGTATCTAAAGTTCCCAAGGAAACACAGAGTGAAGCTGCATGCACACAGGCACATTGTCCAGCCTGAGCCCTCATCCTGGGAAATCTGCACCCCTCCAAGTCACTTCCTTGGGAGACGCTCATCAGAAACAGGAATTGTACATTTGTGCGAGCCCTGAAATGATGGTCAGCTTGGCATGGGAAAGCGGCCGAGGAGAAAGGGAATAGCTTTAAATTATTCATACTAGCTCTTCTTATTTTAGCTAAGGCTGCATGACAGAGGTAGATAATTCAGGCCATCCAGGCCTAAGGCCGATGACCAGGGCTGATGCCACCCACATCAAAAGAGAGGGCTGTTTTTAGAGTTTTGAATATGGATTTTGCCAACTCTTATATCTTCAGCCAAATGAAGATCATGATGGATGGTTTGGCCTAAGCTGAGTCTTGGTTGGGGGCTATTTTATTTTTAGGGAATGGATAAAAAAAAAAAAATACGAAGTTCTAGAAACTAGCTGATGAAAATGAGGAAGCACAGAATTGCAATGCTCCCATCCAGATGTCAAGACACAGTGAACTAGGGAAATAAGATCTAGAATCTGGGACAGGTTTCTGTCCCTTGCACAAGGTTCTGTTGGTCCTCTAACACATCACCCAGCCTCTCTTTTCCATCTTAGCAACCCCATCTTTATATGGGATGCAGTATAAGGTTAATGAGTAACTATTTTAAGTTCCTGGGAAACAAGTTACCACATTATATAAAGATCATAAAAATATGACTCTAATTAACATGTACATCACTATCACCATGACCAAGCTCCTTTGAGAAGGGACCTAAATAAAGTTATTCTTAGTGTGTTGCTCCCAGGGTCCCCAGAACCTTCTTAGGCCACACCTCCGAAGAAGATGGTGATGGTACAAAGTCTAACAAGGACCAGGTCCCAGGCCCTGGGAGTTCTGTCTTGTCACTTTCCTGGCCCTTCGCCACCCCCCTTCCCCAGCCTCAGGGTGATTATCACCTAGTTTGCTTGGTGACACTTTGAATCAGCTGCCTCTAGTCCAAATAGGACAGAAACCTATGGCCAAAGTGTTGGAAGCCTACACTTCCTTTCCAACAACCTGAAACAACCTGTCCTCATCCTGATGGTTAGTGCAGTGGAGGTGGGAGATGGCAGCATGGCCTCTCCCCAGGCTGTTCAGGAAACAGGGTACAAATATCCTAAAGAGCTGGTTGCACAGAAGACAGAGTCAGCCTGTGCTCTGTTCCCTGTAGGGTCCTACTGACATCATCAGGAAAGTCAATGGGCTAAACTCGGCTCGGAGCCAGAACAGGCACCCAGCTGCCTGGTAGGATGCACCCCGCCCTGTGGGACCCTGGGACTCATTCCCAACACCCCCACCTCAGCCTCCTCAGTGTGGGGCCTGCAGAAGGTACAGAGAGGACCCCGCATCCATGTCCTTAACCTAGTGAAGCCTGGGAGGCTGCACCCTGCTCTCCCTGCATGCCTGGACACTGAAAATGGGTACACAACCCTGTAGCACAGGACCCCATCTTCTTCCCAAATGAAGCCCAATCCTTGAAATGATTATCAGAGGTATATATGGGGATTACCTGCTGTCCCTCCTTCTGTGTCCATTTTCCTAGGCATCAAGATCTGACTGGATAACTGGAAGAAGACATGAAACCATCCCTCATACCAAGCTAGAAAGCACAGCAAGGTTACCAGGCCCTGAAAGCTAGAGTGCAGGGAAGCCCCAGAAAGACTATAAATACCAGGTCATCACTGTCCAACAAGTGATTGGGAAGCCCATGTGACATGCAGACCATTTTTGCTCCCTATGCCCTGGAAGTCCCATTTCACAAGCACACATGTGGTCCTGACCATCAGGAAACTGGTCTTGGATGACCTCTCTTTTGATGAGACCCCACCCGGGCATCTGCTGAGGTGGTCAGGGCTCCATCACCCTCCTGCTATGCTGATGCTACAGAAGGGAGTGGTCAGCAGCACCAGCCTAGTGCTAAAGACCCACCTTTCCCACTCAGCTCCATTGGAACAGAACTGGCTTCTGCTCCTCACTGAGGAGCATGAGTTGACCAAGCACATGGCACAAGCACAGCAAAGGTCCCGCCTTCCTGCTGCCTGCCTCTGCTGTGGGATGGCAGCCGGCCTTGGCTGCAGGCCTCCTCCAGCCTGGAACCAGGAGAGGGTGGTGACAGGTGACTGACCATGGGCCTCGCATGCCCATGTTCATACTTGGTGCCCTGTGTCACACTGAGGTTTTAGTAGCACTTTGAATGGGAACAAGCTCCAGGAACCTGGGAGATGGCAACCGAAAGGTCACCATTTCTACTAATGTGGTGGATTGGAGAGTGGCTTTCTCTAGTAGCCAGAAGTTTTAGCTCCTCCCACCTCACTTGAGACAAGCCCATGACCCTCACTAAGCCCACCACAGGGCAGACAGCAGATGATGTGGCATCCTGTGGACAGACAACAGTCGGAAGTCTGCGCAGCAGACAGGAAGCATAGCCAGAAGAAGCAGGATAGCTGCTGTAGGTTCCCTACACAGCACACAGGACAGGAGAAAAGAGACTCCATGCTGGATATCCCTGGCTGACAGACCCGAAGCTCCCAGTCATGTCCTTCCCATGGAAACTTGTGTTTTATGCAGCAGACCCCTGACATGCAAGTAGTCACCCAGTCACACTGCAACCTGTCACAGAGACCAGCTGCCTGATGGCACCTCTTCTGGGCAGCACTACTCTGGGCCCATGCCCACCTCCCTCCAGTTGCATCATATGTACCTTACTCCCCCTGCAGTGCCCCGGAGATGGGCAGGCCGACTTTCTCCAGCACATCCCCTCCATTCCCCTACAGCTGATGCTCTGCAGGACATAGCACAGCTGCCTAACCCAGCTCCACAAGCATCTCAGACACGTTCCCTGCTTTCCCTGCTCTGCTGGACACAGGCGGGGTGAGAAGGGGAGAGAAAAGAGGCTGTCACTCTGTCCTTGACATGTGCCTGGTAAGGAACAGGGCACCTGAGCTGCAAGGTGGCTTAGACTCCTGCTTGGATTTGCCCGGAAGCTCTTACCTCTGAGCTCCGGTACTGCTCCCTCATTCCAGGCCACCTGTTCCCTGGAACCCAGCATCTTCCCTCTCTTGTGCCTGGTTGGAATTTCTCCTCAGCCTTCCCTTTCCCCAGCCACCGCCTGTGTCCTGCAGTTACAGTGGAAGGGACTCCAGTGCCTTTCCTCCCCACCATGACACCTTTTACAGCCCTCCCTGCATCCGAGTCATTTTGGTTCTACCTGAGTGTGCAGGCCCCTGCGGCTACAAGTCTCTCCACCAGCCTGTGAGGAGCAGACAACAGACAGGTCAAGGCCCTTCCAGAGGGTGGTAGAAGACAGCAGTTCGTCACTCCCACACAGCTGAGTCTAGAGCCAGCAGTGTCCTTTGCATTCCCTGAACCCCTTTTCCCCACAGACCTCATCCTCACTTTGCAGCCAGCCGGCCAGGCCCTAGGTCCACGTGGGTCCTGCTGTCCTACAGCCCACTCAGACAACCCTGCAGACCCCTTGAAGCCCAGCAGTGAGGCTTACATTGCCGGCGTTCTCCCTGACATCCCTGCCCAACACACACCTGCAGCCTGGTCCTGCATGCATGGGTTCCAATTTCCGGTGGCCCAGCTGGGTTTCCATCATGCTCCCCTGCACTGCCTCTTTCCCCTCTGCCTGCCCCTCCCACTGCCCTTACTGGGCCGCCCAGCTGCCCTCCTGTCCTCAGCTGTGCTCCCAGCTCTCAGCAGCCCTAGATCAGCCCCAGCAGGCCAGAGCCTCATGGCCTTAGTCCCCAGGAGATGGCTGAGGCCTAGCATCCAGCACAGCTGTGGCTGGATAACCTGACCTGCGAGTCCTGTACTGGTGTAGGTAGAAGTCCCCTCACCCTTCCAGCAGCGACACCTTGGTACAGGAATGGCTTGAGGTTCCCAAATCCACAGCTTCTCTTTTCTGCACAAATCCCCAGCTGCCTCCAGCCACTGGTTAATTGCTAGAAAATAATTCTCCCTGAGGTCACTGCTGCTTCTACTGCTGGCTCCATCTTTTCCTGCTCAGTGCCGTCTGAGCACCCCAACGCTCCCAACAGTGTCTGCAGTCCTTGCACACACAGCCACCCAGGAGCCTCTGGCTGGGCCACTCTCCCTGCCACTTAGCCTTGGCTGTGTCTGGAGTCTTCTTTGTTGCCAAGCTGTTCTGAGAATAGCTGACACCTCCGCCCTGCCCAGCCCTCCTAGACACCAGGCCTGGATCATCAGACTGTGACTGGGCAGGAGGCTCTGCGAACCATCTCCTTGTCTAATCATGCAGAACCGCGGCAGACAGAAGAGAAGCATTTCAGCAGAGATCTCTCTTCTGCGGCAGAAAGTCTAAAATTCCAATTTTGTAAAAGTTCTTAAAACTTACCACAAAAATGGGGGTAGCGGATGCTGAGCTGCCCTGTGTCTAAGGGACAGCGCTGGAGCTCAGTGGCGGGGCACTGGACTAGCATGTGCAAGGTGCTGGGTTCAACCACCAGCACTAGGAGATTAAAAAGATAATTTTGAAATGCTGGCTTTATTTACAGAGCAACCCATACCCTGTGCCAAAGGCACCAGTAAATCTGTCCCAGAAATTTTCTGGGGCCAGCTTGCCCCATCTGAAGAGTTGATTTCTAATTAATCGCCTTAATGGCACAAAGAAATATTTCCATGCTTCTCCTGCAGTCTTTCCTTAGAGAAAGCACTGGTTTGCTTCAGAGGATGATTTGCTGCCCCAGCTTCTTTTGAATCTAATTTTAGAAAAGCCTCAAATTCACTTCCAGTTCAAACTCTTTCATTAAACAAGAGAAAAAGATACTTTGATGCACGGGAGTATTAATGCTTGAGGCTCATTTTGTGCTTAACACACTCCTTCCTTCTGTGCTTTGGTTCTGTTTTGGCCTACTTTGTAATAGGATGGCAGAGGATGCAAGATCGTTCTTTGGAATCCATGTTCCTGGTTTCCATCAAAACAAGACACATGTGGTTTCTGAGGCCCAGTGCAGCCCTGGCTTGGCAGAAGCAGAACAGGCGTCAGATCGGAGTAGGGCTGGAGTCAGAGAGGTGCAGCTGCAACCCAGCTCACAGGGAACACAGCCCAGAGTAGTACAACAAGAAAGAGGCAACCCAGGAAGGCAAGCTAGCCCATCAGGCCACAGAGTCTTGGAAAGTGTGCCGGTCAGGAGCGCTGGGTCAGAGGCTTCTGACTGGGCTACGTGGATGCTGTCTGAGCTGAATGTAAGAGCTGAGCCTGGATAAGCAGAGCACGGCTATAGGGAAAAGAACAAGCACAGACGCCCCGAGGCTGGCAGCTTCCTGGGGTTCAGGCTGTGTGCACACACACAGGGGTACCTCAAGGTTTGTGCCCACAGCCATAGCTTTGGATATGAGAGCCACCTGTGTGCAATAAGGGTAGAGACTAGCATTGGAAACTGGCACACACAAGCCCAAGAGGAGCAGGCAGCGGGCAGTCTGGCAGCATTGTCAATGGGGAGGGATAGCTGACGCTGGAAGGACAATGACAGTAAAGATGCTTGTGAGGTAGGGAGGGGCAGTCCTGCACAGCACTGCACTTCCCTCCCACTGACAACCCTGCTGGTTACACAGCCTGTTGGCTACCCCTGAACCAGTCACTGAGAGGCTACATGAACTCGTTCAGCCTACTGTGACATCAGGGTTGTGGTTTCCCATGTCCTTGTTCACCTGTGAGCAGTCACAACTGTAGTAATGCCATCCCAGGGAAACAGCAAGGCACATCTCAGGACAAGCATCCCCTTGTGACTCAGGGCTGATGGTCCTGACAGAAAAGGGAAGACACCTTTTTCATCTTCCGGTTTCAGGTGCTTGGTCACCGCAGTTTACAGTGCAGTTATGGCCAAGTCCAAGAACCACACCACGCACAACCAGTCCCGAA
>NDGM010926997.1:0-13184 GCA_002564305.1 Octomys mimax
TAAGAGACAAAGGTGTAGTAATGAGTTCAAAATTTACAAAACACAGAAGCCAATATGGCTTCAATACACGTCGTGACCCTTTATAAGTCTGGAAATCACTCTTCAAAAATCATTCTGGCCTGACTTCAGAGCCGAGTGGATTCTGGGATACCACAGATTGACTTTGAGAAGTGAGCTGGTATTGCAGGAATTTTTTAATTTCCTGTAACTCACAACAATTTTCTCCAAGTGAGCCTTCGAGCGACTCCTGTGATGAAGCGCTGACCACATTTGCGGAGGGATCTCCCGCGCGAGCAGTTCAAGCAGAAAGGAAAACAGGCGGAAGGAAGAGCGCAAAGGAGAGCACCTTGGAAAAAACCCCACTAAAAGTTCAGCAAAACATTTCCAGGTAAACAAGGGACCAGCCACTAATATAATAATGATACTAATTATATATATATATTTTCTAGGTAAAAGAAGAACTTGCTAGTTCTGTGTTTTAAAAAGTGAAATAAAAATGGCGTCACACTTCAGAGCTGAAAAGAATTTGGGAAAAGCAGATTATTATTAATTATTTTTAATAGCTTCTTAATTAGGCCTTCAAACAAGTTCTTCAAAATCCCCAAAGGTGTCTAATTTGCATGGCATGTTTTTACTTTTCCATGCATTTCATTAGCAGCACTTCGTTTGAAACCTAATAGCAAGAAGGTATAGTAATGCTTCCAGAAGGTAGGCTTAAGAAAAAGGGCTCCAATTGTTGCTGCAAAAGTCTTGAGTCTCTTCCTCCATCCGAGTGACGTCATGTCTGTGTCATCTCAGGACGCTCATGAAAGCCTTTCTTTCAGAAATCACTGAGGGACTGTGCTGGAGTCCAAATCACCACTGCGAGAGGATGTCCGGACACGCATGTTGAGAGACAGGATTCGGGAGCAGCCCGTGTCTTCCTCCAGCCGCGAGTCCGCTACGATCACGGGCTTTGGACCCATCCGGCGGGTGTGCAGTGGGGCAGGAGAAGCCCATATGGGGACACTGAGCCGTGCACACACAGCTGCCTCTTACAATGTGGGAAGCCAGGCAGAAAAGCAGCCCATTTGACTGAGAACAGAGGAGAACAGCCCGAGTCAGGCTTCCTTTTCTCCAGCTTCCGGAGGATTCATGGCTTCTTATCTGGAGGGGACACTGGCAGACAAGGGCAGGGGGATAAATGAAGGCCTGGAACAGAAAGGAGGGGGAGCCAATTAATTCTTTGCCCTCTACTGCCCCCTCCCTACCTCTGCTGCTCACAGAGACAGTAACCCTAGTAACGAATAGCAACTCTGTCCTGTGCCTACGGTGTCCCAGGACTAGTGCCATATTCCATCTGAAGATTTTCTTCTTTACCTTGACAGCAAAATAGGGTCCGTTATTGGCCCCACTTGAGATAACAGCTACTTAGTAGTTAGCTTTCTGTGAGCTCATACTATGGGGCAGGCCCTGTGCTGCACGCATATGAATTCAATTCATCTTCACAACCCTAAGAGGTGTTCATGCTATTGTTTTGTTGCCATTTTGCATTTGAAGAAAGAAAGCACAGAGTAGTGACCTTGTTGTGGTCACTTAGCTCATGAACAGCAGAGATGGGACTTGAGCCCAGGCTGTGGGACACCATCCAACTGTTACCCTTGAAATCCCATCCTAGTTTCCTTGTCCAGGAAGTCTTCCCTGCTTTTCCTGTGGATCTGACTTTGCTGCCTGTCTTTGGCCATACTGTACTATTTGTGCTGTCCTCTGAAATTATAACTACTCCAGGGTAGGCTGCATCCTGTCCCCCTTGTATTTTCAGCATTCTCCAGCCCAATGCCTGGCGCACAGTAGGGTCTCAGGATGTATTTGTTAACCAGACCATATAATCAAAAGCAGCCTTAGTTTTGAACTCCTGCACTGCGTAGAATCATTCTTTAGCAGACACGACCTGGTTGGGAGAGGAGGGCCCAATATTCCTTATTAGTTTTCAAGGTGCTTTGTCCTTTTTTCTTACCTACTAATGGAAAATTCTCTCCGAAGTCACACTCATTAGCACTCAGAGGCTGCTGTGGCAAAAATCTTCCCAAAATAGCCCCAAGTTTATTTGCAGAAAGGAAAGAAGCAGAGCCAGGGAGAAAGTATTGAGGCTCAGGAGATAGGAAAAATTGAACTGTGGGGCTGGCAGCCTCTCGCCTGTGTCCTGGGGCAGGAGTGGGGAGTTTTTGGGCCCCCAAGGAGTTGGATAAACTTGGAGTTTAGCAGGAGAGTAGTAAGAAGATCCAGAAGGAATGCTGGAAGCTACAAGAAAATAATGTGGCATTGCATTGTCTTTTTGACAGTTCCAGCAACAGGGAATTAATCAACAGTAGTAAAAATGTAATTACTACCTCTTTTAATATCAGGCACATAAATCAAGAGAGCATCTCTTTCTAATTGGAGCAGGTGCTCAAGGAAATTGGTGCAGGGGTGTATTAGAGGGAAAGGGACTTGTTTACCCCCATTCATTTTATGTAACTATGCACACTTCACTTTCAATACTCTACTGTAATTTTTCCATCAACTTTTGATTTAGATTTATTGCCCACTTTGCAGACGAAATTAGGATTTAAGAGAACCCAAGTTGGACAGCAAGCTGGGATGTGAATCTAGAACTCCGATGCAAGAACCCATAGACCTAGTAATGGCATTGCTGCAGCCTTTAGCTGACTGGTCTTTCCCTGGGCAGGCCAGAATGCGGGAAGCTTGGGCAGGCTTGTACAGAGCCATTCTCTTGCATGAGCACCCACTGAAGCCATCCAAGGAAGAAACCAAATCCTGATGGGCAGTACAGGCTTCTAATTGTTTCTTCTTGGCAATGGAGTTGTGTGGACAGAGATGAGGGGAGGCTCAGGAAGGAGGCCTGCACAGCCAAGGGTGGGAGCCCCACCTTCTGAGCCTGTCTGAGGACAGCAGGCCCACTTGGGAGTGAGGCAGTGGCCTCCATGTAGAGCCCTTGCCTGAAGAGCAGCGCAGAATGTCCCAGGTAGGAGTGTTGGAAGCACAGCCGATGCCCACCAGGGCCCTGCAAAGCTGGCCTGTGCAGAAGGAAGGGGCTGCCAGCCCTTCTGATTCAGATGTAGGAAGACTGAATTTTTTGTCTTTTTTGATTTCAACTTCTTTTCATTTTAATTGATACTTAAAATTATGCACATTTAGAAGGTTTAGTGTGATAATTTGATACCTATGTACAATATGTAATGATCTGATGGGGTAATTGATATTTCCAGCTCCTTAATTTTATTATTTTCTTGTGTTGGGAACATTTGAACTTCTTTCTAGTTTTTCATAAACTACATAGTTGTTTTCAACTACAGTGACCTTATGCTGTACAACACGAGTGCTTGTTCTTCCTAGCTGACTGTATTTTGGTAGCTGTTGTGAAATCTCTCTATCTTCCCCTTTCTTACCCTTGCTAGTTGCTAGAGACCACCATTCTAGTTTCTCCTCCAGTGGGCTCTACTGTTTGTCTTCCTCACTGAGCTCTCGATGGCTGGCTTGTTTCACTCAACATAATGTCCTCCAGTTCTCTCCATGTCACCATAAGGACAGGACTGTATTCTTTTTTGGTTCGTGTACCACTCTGTCTTTATCCAACTGTCCATGAAGAGACACACTGGCTGGTTGCATATCTTGGCTGTTGTGACCAGTGCTGCGATCCCCAGGGGAGTGCAGGTGTCTCACCTTCCTTGGGTGTACACATACTCAGCAGTGGTACAGCTGGATCACACTGTGCTTTTACCTTTCATTTGGGGGGGAACACCACAGTGTCTTACACGTTGACCATACGACTTTGTGTTCCCAGAAGGCAGGGATGTCTACTGCTGCTCTCCTCTCCTCTGGCTCTTCCCACCCCTGAGCCTATGGGAGTTCTACTTCCGGAACCACTGCTGTTGTGTTGATTGCGTGACTCACTGTAGCCAAGGGTGACAATGGGGTGACAGCTTTGGCATTTATGGGTCAGTGTGAGACCTTAGGTTTGCTGCTTCAGCCAGAACCTCAAGCACGGTGTTGAGATGATGGTCTCAAAAATGTGCACAGAAGGATGAAAGAAGATTCTGCAGCCTGGCAGAATGTTCTTCCTGCCCCATTCACCTGGGCTGGGGTTGTAATATGAGCAACAAGTAAACTTTCATTATTTTACATCCTGAAGATTCCGGGTTGCTTGCTATACCATCTTAACTTATCCAGTCCTGTCTGATGCACTTCCCCATTTTGGAACCCCCCTTCCCCTCAGTCAACTCTGAATATCCATGGCTGACCTTCTTCCTCATTTTAGTTAAAGCATCACCACCCACCTCCATCTATCCACCAGTCCGAAAAATCAGTCTCTTCCTTAAGCTCTGCCTGGCATCCTCTTTGTCTCTTCCATACATGTATTTATTTGTTCACTGTCTTTCTGTTACCTGCCCACAAGGGCAGATACAGTGCTGTCGTAGTGACTACCTTTTACCCAGATCTAGGGAATGGCCTACAAGAATGGTGCAGTGGAGGGAAGGAGCTCAGGGGACAGGGAGCAGCCTTGCTTAAGGTCACATAATAAGTGAGTGCCCCGGTCACCACCCTTCTTGGAAATGCTCTTTAATGTTGAGGTCTAACCCTTGAGTCAGTGGTCAAAGGCTGGGAAAGATGTTCAAGACCTCTTAGTCACAGCGTTTCAGGGAATTGGACTGCCTGGGCCTCCAATTGCCAGGAGGCCTGGCAGACAGAGGGCTGGAGAGTGGATCTATGCCAGGGTCTGGTCTGTGTGGGTTTGGGCCTCTATCCTCACCCGTGAGATGGCACTGATCACCCCACCTCTGGGGGCTACGTGGTTTGCAGAATCAGTGTCCAAAGCTGGGCCCTGGGCACCATGATCAGAGCCCAACCACAAGGTGGTTACACCGGCTGCACTTGCATGATGGTATTGCTACTTCCTTCTGAAGGATCACCGAGGAGCAGAAACTTCAGCACAGGCAGGTCTTCCTTGGGACTAGTTTCTAGGAAATTGGGGCTTTGCGATCTGGAAGTCACTGTTTGCAGCTTTCTCCTCAGGCCTCCCATCCCTCAGTTCCCTTCCTCACCCCAGCAAACTGATTCTTGGGAGAGGGCTCAGTGCTGGGTGGTCCAGAGGTGGCCATTGCCCCACCCCAACCCCTTGTGGCCCCAGAATTACAGCAAAGCACACCAGGAAATCTATTTCACAAAAGCAAAGTGCTTTTATACTCATTTTCGAAGTAGCATGATAGCTCTAGGAATTGTCATGTAAGGACCCCATGTTACAAGAGCAAGGCCACACAGGCAAAAGACCCATGTGGCAGGACCCGTAGCTAGATTTGCTGCCTTTGCTTGTAGAACTCCAGCTTTTCCCCTTATGAGAACCCAGCTCCGAAAGAGACTACACAGCTAGAATCCAGAGAAGGAGGGACGTGAGGCTGTCTAGAAGCGATGACTTTCTAGCTACCTAAAATAAATCATGCGTGAATTCCACTTCACTGAGTTTCACTGATCAAAGTAAGGGATCATCAAGAAAAACAAATCCTGGGTCTTGGGAACCACTTCAGAGCAAGTGTGAAATTTTAACTCAAAGCATTCGGCAGGGGCCGGTGAATCAGGGTGGCACTGCACACTGACACTGTGGTGTCAGCTTTGAGGGCCATACAACTAACTTTCCAGAGACTTGGAGAGTGGACCTAAGCCTCTGGCATTGGGGCTGCCAGATCAGGAAAAGCCAGGGCTGGCTCCTCTACCCAACACATGCAGGGGCAGAGGTTCCCTCCTGTACCACCCACCCCTGTCACCCTTACACTCGCCAAAGGAAACCAAGCATCAGTGTCATCATAACCAGAATTCTCCTATCAAAGTGATGGATTCATTTTTTATTGAACACTGACTATGTGCTGCAGATTCAGTGGTGAGCATGTACCACGTGCCCCAGAACTCAAGAGGTCTTAACACCTGAGGTGTGGCTCAAGGGGATGGACTGGCAACTGTGCATCAGACTAAATGGGGCACAGGCAATGATGGCATTGGAGAAGATTGATCTACTGCTGGTGAGCATGTAAGGGAACCCTTCCTAGAGAACAGGACCTCCAGCTGCATTCAAAGGGGGGCAGCCATTTGTCAAGTGGGAAGTTTACATTTTTCTCATTCAAACCACTTCATCAAGGTCCTTGGAGCACAGATTGGGTGCCTCTTGCCCAAGGCAGAGGACGGGCTGAGGGATCTGCCACTCCTCCTTGAGGCTTAGCTCACAGTGTGGCAGATGTGCTCATGGGGGCGAGCCTTTGTTCATTTTTGTACACAACCCACTACAAGGAAAGTGGACCCCATTAGACTCCAGGAACCATGATAAATCCTAGGTGTTCATCACCCATGCAAGCTGCTGGACAGCAGGAAGGCAGGCCTAAGTGGGGCCCTCCATAATGGCCTCCTGTTGACTACACAGGTCCTTTGCTTGCTCTTTTGCACTTGTCTGTAGTAGAAGGAGCACAAATCTTAGCAGGCTAGCAGGTAGGAGAGGAGTGAACACCACTGTCCAAGCCTGGACTTCTCTCTTGCTGTAAGACCTGGCTTTCTATTCTCTAGTTCCGTTCAAAAGGTCTCTGCTTGGCGAAGCTTTCCAAGTCTTTAGATTTTGCCCTAGCCTCCTCCTGGCCTCAGCATGTAATTACTAACTTATGTGATTACTGATTAATGTTCTCTTTCCCCTCTCATCTGTAAGGTTGTTGCGGACAGGGACATTTCAGTTTTTTCAGCCCTGGGGATGCTTGGCGCATATTTGGTGCTCAGTAAATGTTTGTAGGATGAGCTAATAATACACAGCCACGTAGTCACAAGCACAGCAAGAGCGTGTGGGTGCTTTCCCATTGTCCAACACCAAATGTATTCGCAGATTCTTCTGCTCTTTTAATCTTCTTAGCATCGCCAAAGCTCTGATCAGAAGAGCCTGGATAAACCTGCAGATGAAGAAATCAAAGCTCATCCCAGGCCCAACATGTTAGAGACGCTCAGAGAACTGATGCTTGACTCCTCTCTGGTTTTGAGGGCTCTGTGCTTGGTCTGCAATTTGGAGTCACCTGAGGACCTTGGGAAATCACTCATTTGGTGACTGGGGGTGGGTTCCCACTTCGGTATTGTTCAAACACTCCCCAGGCAATTTCAACCTGAAACAGGGCCCCTACTGGGCTCCAGGGACCAGGGTAGGGGACATAGACCTAGCTACAGCTGGGGACACAGAGAGCTGGACCCTGCCTACATTTTTCCCAGGAACCATAAGAAGCCCAGAGAGGGCTGGGCTTGCTGAAAGGCACACAGCATGTGGAAACCCAGCCAGGAGCAGCAACAGGCCCCAGGACAGGCCATTGTGCCTGGTGAAGAGGTACCTTCCTTTGTGCTCCCTCAACTCTTCCATGCAGAGCAGGTGCCTTCTCAGCCAACTGAGAGGAAGAGGCAGCTTCTCAGATGCAGCCTCAGAGCCCCTGCACAAGCCTGCCTGAGGACAGTCAGAAGTGCTCAGTCTCCTTCTCCCTCTGGTGTCCTCATTGCTGGGGAATGACAGTCTTACATGCAGATGCAAGAGCTGGGACTTCTTAGCAAGACACTGTCTACAAGTTTGGGGCCTGTCCAGCGGCAGCCACTGGGTGGCATTTCTGGAGGCTCCCAGGGGAAAGGCCACTTTTTGAAGCCCCTGCAAGCAAGGAGCAGCCTCAGTTGTCCTCCCTGCGTACCCATTCCCAGCAAAGCCTGGGACCCTCTCTCTGTGATGGATGTGGAGAAGCAACCAAATGTCCCTCATTAATCACCAGCTCCGTCTGGCTCCCTGCTTGATGGTTTTCAGCTGACTTGAAAAAGACCCAATTAGATCAAAACATTTTGACAATTTATCTTATGGCATGAGCAGGTCCAGATCAAGGCTATGATTTCATCGTCCAAAAGGGAGGAAGGAATGGGGCGTGGGTCACGCACAGAACTGGGGAAGCGAGGGGGTACCCCCAGGAGACTTCTTGTGAAATTGGAGTGTAGCCCACCTCCAGGTGGCTGCTGGCCCTGGCAATCCATGGTGTGGGACCCGCAGCATGATGACCACATCCTGGCTTAGGCAGGAGAAGCCTGTAGCAGGGGAGTCCGGGTGGGGTAAAGCAAATGGACAATGAGAAAGGGCCAGATAGCCCAGCCGGCTTGGCATTAGGGTACTGAGCATGGTGCAGATTTTGAAGTTGATATGTGACTAATGAGTCCTGCTCCAACTCATGCACGCACAACACCTCAGGACTGAGGCCCTCGGCCTAGAGGCAGGCTTCTTGACTTTCTAGTGGTCGGGCCTCCCGGAGCCAGGTGCTGCGGTTGCCAGCAATTCCTACCTTCATTCTGCAGAGTCACAAACAGGCCAGGACCTCTGCTGTGGCCCACAGATGGTGAGAAGGCATCTCCATATGACCACAGTTCTCAGTTCCTGAGAAGTGCAGCTGTGGCTGGCCCCTCATTTGTGGCCCAGCAGTTCAGCAGCCACCCAAAAGGTGCCCATTGCTTACTTAGGTTTGTGGCCGCCAGTGAACCCTGAGGATGCCTTAGGACTAAAGAGCAAGTGAGTGTCTCCCAACATCTTCATTTCCTGGACCCCAGGCCAAACATGAAGGGCGTGGGCAACCAGGTTACAGAAATCAGCCTGGCTTCTCTTGCCAGGATTTCTAGTGGGCCTGGCAGGCTGGGCAGGGTGGGCGCACCACCTACCACTGCCCTCTCTGGTTCCATCTGCTTGCTTGGAAGAGGGAGCCGGAAGTGTGGAGCTGCTCAAACCTGCTGAGGAGGGGTTACAGTGGACAGTCCAAGAAGGGGGACCTCCCCAATGGAGCTGTGAACCCCAGACTCCTCCCTCTCATTGCTCCTGCAGTGGACACCTGCAGCTAAGCACTCATGCTGAGGACATGGCCCGCATGCTCCACTTCTGTGGCCTGTTATGTCCTCTGTAGGTGTGTATGCACAGACAGGTACTAGCCACACACTGTCCCTCATACCCTTTTCATCTTTCCCCTACTTCTCTTACACTCATATGTCCTTGCTCTGTCCCAAGACACCCAATCACCACGAGTCCTCATCATTTTCCCAAATATCATGCACCTCCTCTACCACACACACACACACACACACACACACACACACACACAAATGCACTAGCAGGTCACCCTTGACCCACCTCAGTTGTTCCCCACTTGCCGGGCAGGCACAAGGCACTCACACTTGCCCAAGCATGTGCACAGGGCACACACATGTACCCATCTTGCCCCCACACAGCTGCTTAGGGACAGTGCCTGGCGGGTGGCTTGGCACTGCTGCAATCCTAGGAGAGCTTCGTAGGTGAGGCAGGGCCCTTCAGGTCTACCCTCTGCTGATCCTGCACCCTCCAGGGTTTCCCACCCAGGCTGCCCTGACTTCCAGTTTGCAGGAGTCCTGAATGATGCATCCTCTCTAGCTCCTCTTTTGTTTTTTTCTTTCAGGTGCTTCTTTCTTTTTGGCATCTTTCTGGCAGGGGTCTGTTTTCCTTCCTGGAAATCAGTTTTTCTCTGGGTTTTTATGCCTTGAGCTGGATGGACTTTCTCCCTAATTTTCTCCTGTGGGAGCCCAAGTATTTGTTGGTTCTCACATGTGATTAGCCCGGCCACCTGGAGGTGCACAGGCCCCACATCCAGGAAGTGGCAGGTCTGGCTCATGCTCTGGATGGAAGACTCCCCCGTCTCTCCCCGCAATGGCTCATGGGGAGCTAGGGCTTAGATAAGCACAAGGATTGCTCCAGAACAATCTGGGTATGCAGCTAGGTGTTGTGCACCTGCTGCTCTTGTGCACTTGACCCAGCTGCAGTGCTGCCTTATCAGATGGGGGCTGAGCTATTACTTAGCATGCTTTTAGTTGCAAATGACAGAAACCCAATTCAAAAAGACTTAAGTGGAAAATAAATCAAGTGGCTTAGGTAACTCAGAGGACTGGAGGATTGCTGCTGGGGATTTTGATGGCTGCTGGATTCTCTCTGCCTCTCCTTGGACATTTCGCCAGTTGTCTTGTGCTCTGTGGCTGCCAACAGCTCCAAAGGTGGAGCCTCTAGGAAGCAACACAATCACTCCTCTTCTAGACTGGAAAGAATGAAGGAGCGCATCTCTGATTGGCTCCTGCTGTGTCATGTGCTATCCCCAGGACCTTTGCTGTTCCTCAGTGGCATTCTGTTGTGAGGAGCACCCTCTGGGAGTGACCCCACCCCCATGGTATTCCTGGCAGGCCTCTGAAGGAGAATCAGTACAGAAGGAAGGGAATTCATGACCATGGGCCTCTGCTCCCTCCCCATGCCCCTGCCTGTCACAGTGATCATAACAGTGCTTAGCACCTACCCAAGGTCTATCAGTTGGCCATCCCCTTGGCCCAGCTCTGGGTCTGAGGCCCTTACTTCAGGCCCTTAGGAGACTCATCCCTGTGTTCTCATGGGGCTCCAGAGGGAGATGGGTGGAGGCTTCTCAGCCTCAGGGCCATCCCTTTGCACAGGTGCTCACTGGACCCTTGGCAGCCATATTGACCTTGTGTACGTGGTCCTGGCTTGTCAAGGAGCATGTCTGACTCCAGTCAAGCACAAGGTCCTGCTGGGCAGTGCTCTCCTCCCCTTTCCTCTTTTGACTTCCATGTGGCCCCCCAGAATTGGGGATGCTGGTCCTTCTAGGTTGGTAATGGGGGGGGGATGGTCTACACTAGACCCACGTTAGTAACACGAACGCTTCTGGCCACCAGAATCCCAGTGGGAGACTTGTGGGAGTCAGTTAATGCAGAGAAAGGGTCATAATCTTCAGATAGGGCCTCACCCAATAGTTGGCTCACTTTCCCCAGAGGATTTCGATGGTCCTTCTGGAGGAAGGAGGAGTTGGCTTGGCTGGACTGCTGCCTTACTGGGTGAATAGCAGTAGACAATTCCCCCCTCCCACCAGCACCATCACCACTATCTGTCATAATGATGTATGGAAGTAACGGTAACCAGTCTGCCCTGTTTAGTCATCTTCTATGCCCTGGTCATTGTATTCACTTCTATTCACCTGTCACTAAGGACTCACACTGGTCCAGTGAAGTTTTTGCTTGACATGTGAAGAATCAAAGGCTTGATGAGGTTGAGGAACTCTTCTGAGGTTCAGGGTTCTGCCCAAGGTTGTGAGACTCCAAGGGCTCAGCTCTTGACCATGGCACCAAGTTTTAAAGAATCCAGGACTGGAGATGCTCAGTCATGAAAGATGATGCTATGTGGTCACCAAACCATGGAAACTAAGTAGCTGTTTCAAACACCATATATGCACATTTCCTGGTGTGGAATGGGTATCTTAGAAATCTAAGACCATGCATTCACACAGGAATATGGAGTTGCGTGCACTCACATACACACAGATAAAAAGGCCTGAAGGAACTGACTCCAATCTGCTAACTTGGGAAAGGAACTGCATCTGGGCAAGAGCCCCGGGTTCTTCATCTGTACCCCTGTGACTTCCAGGTGACCTTGCCTTCCTTATTCCCTGCAGAATTGGAGAGGAAGCCTGTACCATGGCTACAACAGGAGTCCAGAGAGTCTGGCTGCTTGGTTGTATGTCCTGGCTCTACCACATACAAGCTGTGTGGCCTCTGACAAGTCACATGGTCTCTGTTTCCAGATCTGTAAATGAGAGGCACTGTCACTGCTGTTGCCACCATCACCACCACTGCCACCACCACCACTATGGCCACTGTCATCACAATAATAACATATATGATAAGATTTTCCAACTTTAACATCACTGCCATCTTATGCTTAATTCTTTGTTGTGGGGGACAAGTCCATCCCTTGCTGGCTGTGTGACAGCATCCCTGGCCTTTAGCTGCCAGCTGCCAGTAGCATTGCTCTCTCCAGTCATGGCAGTAAAAGCGTCCATGTGAAAGGGGGTGTGAAAGGATGTGAGTTCCTGCAATGTGCTCAGGCTGGTGCCTGCACAGAGCCAACCCTGGCTCCCTTGAATCCAAGGGCAGAGGAGGGTTACAGGCATACGTACTAGCCCTGTCAAATGGGGTGTGATGGTTGGTGCAGGGCAGAATTCATGGCTAATGGTTGGGATGCTTGGGCTCTTCTGTCCCTGACCCTCAGTGTTGGGAGACTTTGGGTGCAGCTTACCACGTGGGATCCCAGTTACTTTGTGGGGCCTGGTGGGAGGCTGAAAGCTACAATTCCAAATGCAAATGGCTTCTGGGTCCCCAGGAAGCTCTCCTCCATCCCTCAGAGCCAGAGGTGGCAGGGGCTCCATGGCAGGGGCTCCTTGTCTGGCTAGCTCCCCTCGCAGCTGCCTGGCTGCAGCTCTGCCTAGCTGGAATCCTTCTCAGCGATGGCCCCCTGCCTCCCTCCACAACTGGGGAGCAGATGCGGCTGGTGGATGCTGCCCAGACACAGGTGGTACCACCTGCCACAAGTTCCTCGATTCTTGATCTTCCTACAATCACTTTTGGCCCCCAAACAATTTGCTGGGTGAAGGGAGAGGAGGTCCTGGAGGAAAAGGAGGAAGAAAGGGAGGGCGGTGGGGGTGGCACGGGGTTAAGAGTGGCCTTTGAAGTTTGCAACCATCTTATAGAAAACATCTTCAGTCATTCCCCACTTGGGTGATGTCAGGAGAGCACATTACCATCCTGAGATCAAATGCAACAGCAAGAATCACTTGTTGCGCACCAGGCTCCAGTCATATATCAAGTATTCCAGGCACACGCAATTCGTAACTTTCCCCGAAACAGATTGATATTTTCCTCTTCCACTTTCTGGGAAGAGACATCTGATTTTGCTTCAAGTGCAGTTTGGGAGGTGGCAGGGAAATTAAAACAGGGCCCAGTGTGTGCATGGCGCTGGTCACGCGCGGAGGCTGTGTTCCCTGGGCTCCCTTTGGGCCGCACTTGTCAGCCATACAACAGAACAGGGGCAAAGAAACCCGAGGTGCTCAGGCGCTCCAGAATTTGGCCCAAACACTGAGTAGAGCAGCAGGCGTTGTTTTTGTTGTTGTTGTTTCGATTCTGGTTTTGTTTTTTGCCTCCATAAGCATTCTTGTGTTTCTCCTTTTCTTTTCTGATGGGCTCGAGTTCTTGGCCTCTTTCTAGTACAGATGCAGTTAATGTCCGGTGTGGCCAGGGAAATCAGGAGGCAGGGATTTTCT
>NDGM010927129.1:0-10519 GCA_002564305.1 Octomys mimax
AAAAAAAAAAATATATATATATATATATACACACAAAATGTCATAGTATAGCTGAAAATACAAGTCAAGTCCTGTCTAACAAAGATCTAAGGATATCTACAGGCATGTAATGAGTTTTTCTTAACTTTTAAAAGAAGTCCATGATATCAGTATTTTCTTTTTCACTTAATATTATTTTTAGCATTCACTTCATGACTTTCCAACTAACCATTTCCAGTAAGACTCAATTAATTGCTGCAGTGAGACTGTTTAATGTAGCTGCTTTGGAGAATAAACCATGTACATTCAGGAAGTTCAGGAAGTTCTGCTTACTGTCATACAGTTGTTCACCTACACACCGATTATGGGACCTCTCCCAGGGCTACCTACTGAAGCCACAAAGATAGAACATATAGTCTCTATTTTCAGAGACAGCAGACTTGACTTAAAAGTTCAGGACACAGAGAAAACACTGATAACCAATGCTTTTTCTATAGACTAAAAAGATTCAATAAATCAGTTTGGAGAAAAATACTAAAAGTCCAAGGTAGAAAATAACATATTAATGAGTGAAGATAGCCTAAGTGTGATATAGGGACTGAATGAACAGCAGTCCCCACAAAGCCATGTCTAAATCCAAGCCCCAACCTCTAGTAGCTTTTGAGAAAAGGGTCTTCTCAGGTAAAAGTGTGAAAAGAGTTTCAAGATGAGATCATCCTGCTTTATGGGGTGGGCCCTAAAACCAATGACAAATGTGCTTTTTTTAAAAAAAAAATTTTATGTATTTGGTGCAGGGTCTCACCATGCAGCTCAGGCTCATAGTGATCCTTCTGTTCCCAGCCTCCCTTGCCCTGGGATTACAGGCATGTACCACCACGCCCAGTCCCAGTGGCCATCTCAGTGCACTCAGGGGTGGAGCTGGTGCGACACGTGGTGACAGGCACCAAATTCTGGTCCCTGCACTTGCCTAAGCAGACACTGAGTCTGCTGAGCTATCTCATCAGCCCTACAAGTGTGCTTTTCATAGGAAAAAAAGACCCAGAAAGGAGAAACACAGGACCATGAGGAAGGAGGCAGAGACTAGTTATGCTGGTAAAGCCAAGAAACTTCTGGGAACACCAGAAAATAGAAAAGGAAAAGCAGGCTTGCCCCTGAGGGATGTGGCCCTGCTGCCCCCCAGACTGGCATTGCCGATCTGCAAACGTGTGGAGGACACATCTCTGCTCCTTGAAGCCGCTCAGTCTGTGGTCATTTATTATGGAAGCCGCATGAAACTGACCCACGTTGAGTGCCTGCAAATGGATTTCCTGGTCTAGGAACAAATATGCAAACAAAATCAAGTTTTCTGATTGGAGAATGATTTTCTCCTCCATGAACACAAGAGATACAACACACCAGAGTCCACACTGGCCGAGGTCAGAAGTGCCATCCATGTGCCATCCAAGTGTATCCTCTCAGAACCTCATCCACCTGTAGAGTGAGGAGGACCACAAAGAGAAATGTTGAGGGTTAGATACTCAACATACACAGAGGCACGGGCCCACCTGCCCATCAGTGCCTTTGGCACTTGCCGGTGAGAAGCTCTACTCAAAAAAGCATTAAAATGGAAAAGCCTGTATTCTCCCAAGGAACCAGAGAGAGCGACAAACTTCCCTCCAAAGGTCTCCTCCTCAGAACCACCCTGTTCTTAAGTTGATGCCTTCATTTCCATTCCGAGCCTTTGGTCCAAAAGCGATGGGCTCCATCTGCTATCAATCCAGTGTGCACGCTCCCCAGCCAAGGGAAGCTGCAGGCCTAGTTTATCTTGAGTTAACAGGAGGTGACAAGCCTGGCAGGACAAGCATTTTCCCCGCATGATTGATTTGGCCTGGCTGACCAGCTCCGTGCTAATGAGGGTGTGTCAAAGTGTCAACAAAAACACGTTTGAATAACGTAAAACGTGAGAGCATGAGTTGCCAGGTAATGCGACTCACTGTGCCTCTGTGGCATCTGCTTCCGTGGGTGCCACTGCCGCAAACATCAGCGACTACAAACTGTCATTAAAATCAGCTACATAAATAATGCAAGAGAGCAGAGAGGCACGGATGGCTTGGGAAGGAAGGCAGAAGAGGCACAGCTGGGCTGCCAGCCGCTGCTGCTTTACAAAAGACTGAGAAGTGCTTCAAAAGCAGTGTTTTCCAATGAGTAAGTGAATCAAACTCAAGGAAAAAGCCTCTCACTCCATCCGTGGTGACAGGTTCACATAGAGATGGATATTGATATTTCTGGGAACTAACTTTCATTCTTGTCCTAATTCAGTTATCTATTTAAGTAAGTTTCTTACAAAATTCTGACAGTTTATACCCCACCTAGAAACATTCTTATGCCAATTATTCAAATAAGGTATAAGAACTACAAACAATCAGAACCATTCCTTACAAGAAGATATCACTAAGTGACTATCCCCTAAAGAATCAAAACACAAAATCCTTTTCAATTGTGTTAGCTTAGGGTTTATTTAGTACTAGTTCAAAGGTTGTTTTTAAAAGCATGGTCCTCTAGCCTGATTCCTGGAGAGGTAAGGAATAAATAACCAGAGTAGACTATTTTATCTACAGGAGGCCTTCTGCAGAAGTAGCAAAGAAGTAAATAAGGGTTCAGATCTAATTTGACCTTGCATTTGTTAGCCATGATGAGGCTGAAGACAAACTGATCTATGCCTCAGTTTCCTCACCTACAAAATGGATTTCATAGTATCTGGTCAAACTGCTTCCCCAGAACTTTGAGACTCAAATATCATACATATTCGTGGTGGGGTGTTCACCAACCTGTGCTCTATTAGTACTCTGACAGGGAACATCAGGGAACACACTCAAGCAAGCATACAGCACCCTTGTCTTTCTAAAAAGGAAGAAAACAAAGTTGCCCTCCAATGTTTGCAAAGTGTATCTGCCAATTGGCACAAGAATTCAGGAAATCTTATCCTCATTTCCTAGCCTGAAGGCACAGCAAATCCTCTCACACCAGTGACAAGAGGGTCTTCAAGGTGACAGTCACCACCTGTGCCCCACTCTATTAAATCAACATCCCTGAGATTCCTCCAAACTGGTAAGAGGAGCACACTGCCTTCTGAATGGCCACTTCCCCACAACCTGCCAGGACTGTCCCTGGCCCCCAGCCTGCACCTGGCACAGCAACTGCTGGGCAGCTCCCTCCAGAGCTGCTGCTCCAAAGCCCTGCACAGGGCAGCTATGCATGTCCATCTCCTCCCGTTAGCCATAGTCATCTGAGACTCCTGATATCCATTCATGATCTTAAACATTTGCTCTTCCTTCGGTTTCTCTGGATTTTGGAAACCCAACTCCCTGTTACAAACCTGGCATGCGGAGATGGAGAAAGGTGGTTTGCATGTGAATACGGAAGTCTTCATCTCAGTTTGTTTCATCAAACTGACTACATAAAGTTACCAGTCACAAAGCACTTTAGCACCTGCCTTACTATTTTCTGTGTAAAGAAATCTACATATTTTTCTCAGCTGTCTCCTAAAAGCAAATGTGAATCTCTCAAAGTTGCATTTTGTTAAGGAGATCTTCTGTACAGTTGGACACTTGGAAACTTACCAGAACAGTATATCAAAATGTTGCTTTAAGTATATATTTGGAGAATTCTGTGAATGCTTTTTGTTATTTGATCAACAATTAAAACTAATGACAAAATGCTTCACATCCAAAATCAGTAGGGACTTTCTAAGAGCAAAGACTGTAAAATCAGCCTATTATGAAGAGCTTTGCATATTTTAAATATAGTGTGTTAGGGCTTTTGTCAAGTAGACTAGCACTGAGCACCATGTGGTTTGGGTAAAATGTGAGCAGTCTTAGTGTGCGTAAATGTGGTGGGAAGTACAACTATGTTAGGATAAGAATGTGTCTGGTCAGAACAAAGCCTTCATTTTAATGTGTTTAATACCTTGCTTTCAGAAGTGATTTTAAAAACATATATAAAGATTAAAATGCAGATAAACTGATGGAAGGGGTCAAATTAATTAGTAAATACACACAAATACCCATACTATTAAGACCTTTGGCAACACTCTCAAAATTGGCCTTAGAATGTAAAGTTATTACAAAAATAGTCTTAGTTCAAAGCCCAGATCAAGAGTCAAGTGCATGCTTTTTCAGGTTTTTAACTCCCCAGCTCTGATGACTGGATAGCGTGTGAAGAAAAAGCTGAAGAGCAGTCAGCCCATCAGGATCACCTCACTGAAATGCTACAGAGAGTACGTGCAAGTTTCTTCGCATCTCCTTGCTTCGGTTTTCTAATCTGTGAAACACCCACCGCACAGTAGAGTACCCCCTAAGCAGGAGCGTTGGGATGATTCACAGAATTAATGATGTCTGCAAAGCACGTAGGTCAGGGGCTGGCAGAGGTGGTAGTGGCAAGGATGACTTTTACTTAGAAAAGGTTGAAGAGGCAAAGATTTCAAAACAAGTAAATCTCCCATTATGAAGGCTTCTGCTAAGAGTTTTCAAAGCCAGCTTCAAATCCATGTTTTTAAGTTTGAAAAGTTTGTTGAAATAATGTCTTACAGGAGTAGTCTTAGACAGTAAAAGCAGATTTGCAGGCTACTGACATTTTTTAATGAAAAACAATAACATTTATGATCTAATTTTTTGAGAACTTATAAAACATATTATTCAAATAATGCTTTGGTACACACACTGGTGACACTGATAAAGTACTTTTTTGGCAGATGGAAAAGGAGAATCAACTGTATTATACCAGAACTGCTGATGGTGGTGCAGTCCAGGAATGGCCTGTGTCCACAGAGGCCTGGAAGGTCTGCACTAGCAGGGAGGACTCTATCCAGAAGGAAGCACTTTCTCACGCAGCTTTCCTGTCAGTAAATCACCGCACTCCTGGAAATAAATTCTTCAGGCTTTGCACCAGCCCACCGAGATTTTGGCAGCCCATTCTACTTTAAATTAATCCTCTAGTTTTAAAATTTTGGCAGGGGATATAGCTCAGTGGCACAGCGCCTGCCTGGCAAGCATCAGGTTTGGAGTTCAATTCCCAGTACAAAATAAAACAAAACAAAAAAGAGAAAATTTTGCATGTGTTTGGGATAATGTAGGGGATGAGACCTTTCTGGCAATCTGAAAAATAAGGACCTTCTCTTCTATAAATTCATAACATGAGATGTGAACAAAAAATATAGTGTGCTTAAATATCATTGCCAGCTTATAAAAGTAAGTGCCACATGGTCGTTAATCCATCTCAGAACTGCACGCCCACTTCCAACTCGCTTCCTGCCACTTCACATTAGGTGGGGACACAGTGTCGCGTCTGCGTGAGCCTGTCATGTGCAACGAACAGCAGCATTCATTGTATTTGCCATCACACTTCATAAAGACAGCCAGGAAAGAAGGCTCCGGAACTGCTGCAGAAAGTCGTGAGAACCATGGGCTAAGTGTGCTCAAAGTGAGCGGGAGGATTTTGAGAGGGATAAATCATAACAGGCCTTACGGCTAAGATCAAGTATAAATGTTCATCATAGTTTTTTAATATTCCTTGTACATTTGCTTTTTATAGTCCATTCAAGGTTTCATAGACCGAAGTCTCATTCATAAACTCTTCTATTCTAGGAGTCTTGGGGGCGGGCGGGGGTCGGCACCAGGGATTCAACTCAGGACTTCGCGCTTGCCAGACAGGCACTCATGCTCCTAAGCTATCTCCCCAGCCCAACAACAGTAACTATTTGCTTCTATTCCAAAATTGATAATATTACGGTAAAATATCATTTGCTCCTATCAAAAACAGATGAAACTAATTAACATAAATTTATCTTCTATGTAAAGATATTACTATATTAAAAATACTGCTATGTTTCTTTTTTTAAAGTAAAGCCAATTGCTAGCTATCCAACATGATATATCGTACTACATTTTTTAAAAAGTTTAATTTGGGCTGGCCAAATAGCTCACCAGATTAAAGCACCTGCTTAGGCAGATGAAGTGGCTGGGGTTCGATCCCCAGGGTGCCGTGCTGGCCCCACCCCTGGGGCACGCTGAGACAGTGATTGAGACTGGATGTGGTGGCGTGTGCCTGTAATCCCAGCTCTTGGAAGGCTAAACACAAGCCGATCACTATGAGTCCAATCTATGTAGTGAAACCCTGTAGACCCTGTACTAAAATACAAAAAACAAAAAAGTTTAATTGACAGACATTGTATATGTCTTTGGTCTACACTGTGAGATTCTGAGATACATGTATATTGTAGAGCGGCTGAGTGGTGCCAACATGTGCTTTACTTCACATGGTCCTTGTTTGGTGCATGGTAAGAGCATCTAAAATCTACTGTTAGCACCTTTCAAATATACAATGAATTGCTATTAGTTACAGTCACCATGTTGTATGACAGATCTCTGGAACTGATACTTTCGCATTAAAATCATGGACCCGTTCACCATCTCCCGATCGCCACCTTCCAGACTACAGCATCTTTAGCCTCCACATACAACTGAGGTCTTGAGCTTTGTCTCTCAGTGCCTGACTTCTCTCCCATAACACAACATCCCTCGGGCTCATCCACGCTCTTACAAAGAGCAGGATTTCCTTCTTCCCCGTGGCCAGGCAGCATTCTGCTTCGTATCCATTCGCCTGATGACAGACACTCAGGTTGCTTCCATGTTATGGCTTCTGAGAATCGTGCAGCCATTGATACAGGAGTGCATCCATCCTGCCAACACAGACTCCACTTCCTTTGGATGCGGTCTTATGTACTTTTTCTTGTCGCTAAGGCAAAATACCCGACACCCAAATTTGAAGGAGGAAAGGTTTATTTAGTTCACAGTTTATAGAGGTTTCAGATCTTAGTCCCCTTGTTCAAGGCAGGGTGGCTCATGGCAGAGTGGCACTACAGAGGAGAAGCAGCCCATGTTGGGCAGAAGACAAGGGGGCAGCAAAGCGGTGAAGTAGCAAGCAGCACGTGACTACACACACAGCCCTCTTTCTGCCTCATTGTATCCAGCCTACCTGCCCCACCCCCAACCTTAATCCTGAATCAACCCCAGCATGACATCCTTGATCCAGCCTCACAGCCCTGGATCCACCCATCTCTAACCACCTACGGCGTGGAGGAACATGCAGGCACCTGCCTTAGCAGATACATACCCGAAGGTGGTGCTGCTACACCCTAGAGTTCCAGTTTTAACTTTCTGAAGAATCTCCTTTGTTTTCCATAATGGTATTCTGGCTCACATTCCCACAAAGACTATGCTACCTTCAAAGTTGTTGAGGTCTTTTGTTTCAAAATATTTGTATAGCGACGGAGCAGGAAGAATGTTCAAGAAGATAACTTTCTATCATCATTAAATAAAAGCATCCAAAAGGTAGACTATAGTATGACTATATTGATCCCGTCAGGTACATAATAATATTTGAGTAAGATATTCTCCATTTGGAGGACAGTTGTAGCTCAGGGGTAGTGTGCTTAGCATGTGTGAAACCCTGACATCAATTCTCAGGACAAAAAACAAAACAGATATTCTTCCTTTTAAAAACCCAAAGCTAGACATGGCGGCACAGGCCTCTATTCCCAGTAAGTAGAGGGCGAGGCAGGAGGATCCCCGGAGTTCAAGGTCAGCCTGGGGTAAAAGTGAGTTCGCGGCCAGCTTGAAGTGCAAAGTGAAACCCTGTCTCGGAAAGAAGTCAACGCAACGGCTTAAGAGTAAAATATGATGACCTGAAGAGAGTTCAGTCCGTTTTTTGGGTACGGAGGTGTTTTAGTACCACGTGTTCTAACAGTACGAAAACATAAGGAGCCTGCAGGAAAGCAGCAGAAAACAGATTTCATTTAAACAGCACTCCAGAATTCGTAAAATTCCTAGTAAACCGAACTAGGGTGACAGACCTGTGCCGAGGTCCCTCCCCCTTGCGCAGGGGCCTGCAGTCGCTCCAACAAAGCATTATAAATGAGAAGCAAATTTAGACCCCTGCTGCCTGCCTCAGCAGGTGTGAGGATAAATTGCAAATCTGCAGCCTGAGAACTTCTTTGTGTTACCTTCGAGGAGAAACTGGCTTTCCTATAAGACTTTGAAGTTTCTAGCAGCTTTCCTAAGAACAATAAAGGTCCCAACACAGAAAACCTGAACCAGACTGGCTTCATCAAAGTCCTTTTGTCCCCACTCCCTGTTCCTGATCCCTTTTCACGGGGGCACCAGGAATGTGTGAAGTAAGGACTGGCCTCGTTATCTTCCTAACCACTGCGGTAACGTGAGATGACCGTATAGCGCCGGCTACCTCAGTAACAGGATGACGGAGAGAGCGCCCCCAAGCGACAGATGCTGGCAAGTACATTAAAGAAAGCTTTAAAATAAATGCGCACAGGCGGGTGGCTCCCAGCACTCCATCATCTGTGCCAAGGACTTTGCTTCCTTGCTTCGCCCCTTCTGCCACAAGTCTAGGAAGGAGAAAAAAAGGAAAGAGAGTCCAGGGCAAGAATAAGAGAGGAAAAAGCTGAAGATGAAAAGCGCGTACCCGCACCAGCAGGCGACCAGAACACTTCACAGGTGCCCATTCATCCACCGCGTCTCCAAGCCTCAGGAGTGAAGAGTACGCATTGATTTTGTAATTCATGGCACGAGTACAAGGACTCTTATTCCATTTTATAAACTTGCCTAACTTTTAATGTTTTCCTCTTTCTTCTTCCCCTTCTGAGTTCAAATAGGAAGAGTCATTTTAAAAGTGACACAGAAACAACAAGCTGAACTAAAAAATATATTTGCATAGCTCGCAGCTACAAAGAGTGCTTCACGTTCTCTGGGGCATCTTGAAAACATTAGAAACTCTTAATGCAAAAAATCGCTATGTACTGGAAAGCATTCTTTGTCCTTAGAAATAAATTGTAAATCGAAAAGCAAATTCTTCAAGGACGCAACACATTTGCCTGTGTGCGCGTTTTCCTGGGTGGATTTCAGCCACAGTTAAAATATTCAGAAGAGTGTCGTGATTGTCACTCTGTGAACAGCAATGGGAAATAAACTGGTTTCTGAGTTGAAAGGACTTACAAAGCCCATATTCTTCATGCCTTTAAAACATGGCAGCTTTAAAACATGACCGCGTTCTAGAAACGCAAAGCTCCTTTCTCAAGTCTCCTTTGAAGCCTGATTCATAGAGAAAATGCTGCTGTCTAAACACTCTAGCTTGAAGAACACAATGTTGTGATTGTCTTTTCTTCAGGGCCAGGAAAGCATATATCCGTTTTCTTGGCTGAGCAAGCAGATGTCTGTATTCCAGATAGACGTTTTCAAGGAATTTTGGTTGCAAGGAAGGGCTAAACTAGGTATTTTAATTAATATTAATCTATTCTTTGTTGCTAAGTGAAGCAAAGGATCCTACTGGCAAGGATTAACTCTCATTCCCATAAATCTGACATTCCTCTAGGGAATTCTACTGTGGGAAGAGGGGGGGATGCATTAACACCCCATTAATATCTTCCCTTGGAAACCTTGTTTTCCCCACGTATCTCTTCATCATTTCCTGAACCTGTAATGAAATGCTTGTCCTGGCATTGAACAAAAGGACCATTTCCAGAGCCTAATGAAGTGCTAGACACCAAGGTAAGCAGCAAGTCTGCCGTGGTGGCTCCTGGTCGGATACACAATGGTACTTTCTCTGCTATATTTAGCTCCCCAGTCATGGTCAGTAGCTCTAAGACTTGAGAAATCATCTAAAAGAACTTTGAGTTCCAGAGCTGCCTGAGTAAGCCAATCAGAGCTCCAATTTCTAAGTCGTAATAAGCCAACACTGAGGTAATTTCCATTTGTACATCCTTTTCTAAAGCAAGAGACTTCCTGAAAGTGACATTGTGGAATCACAGACTATCAAAGAGGAGGAGATCTCTGAGGTCACGTACAGCAGTTTCCTGCTCATTGCTTGAAACCCGACCATCACATCCCTGCCAAGCAGCCCCTGCTCAGGGACGAGGCACTCACCACCTCACAAGGATGCTCATCCCTTATTCAGCAGCTCAAAGGATTCCAAAGTTCTTTCTTTAGTGTAAATCCAATCTTCCTCCTGGGAAATCCCATCGCTTGATCCCGATTCTGCCCTCTGGGGCCCCCGGAACAAAGATGAGTCCATGGAAATTTTTCACTGGCATGAACTGATTTGTCATTTAGAGATTCGAAGAATTGTAGAGAAGAAGAAAGTGCAAACAGTCAAGAATCTTTTAAAAGTGAAAGTCATTTGTCAGGATTTTTTTTTAAAGTGTGCTTAGTTTCGCTTATTTCCTGAGTAGGTACTCCACAATAATAGCTTTACTTCTAAGATATGTGTACCATAAAATGCCCAATGACTAGGAAGCATTTGCTTGTGATAGTTTTACTTGAACTAGGTAAATAGAATCCTTGAGCTGTACTGAGTCTGAGGTATAATAATCATCAGGCTTGGGCTGGTGAGATGGCTCAGTGGTCTAAAGCACCTACTTGGAACACGGTTGGCAAAGCACAGGGACCGTGGGTTCAATCCCCCAGCACCACATGCCAGCCAGCCCCGCCCCCTG
>NDGM010927280.1:0-11586 GCA_002564305.1 Octomys mimax
GCTATAACTGCTCTGCCCATGTGCCAGCCCAACGTGGTTTCTTGTCCATTGCTGGGCCTTTCCATGTGTCAGGTGACCCACAGAGACAGCCACAGGATAGCAACAGGGAGGCCCAGGGCCACAGGAAGACCAGTGCCCACACTGGACACCACAGGCTTGTGAAAGCTGCAGGCAGGGCCAGCATGGTGGTGTGGAGATGTGGCCTCCAGGGAGAAGACAAGGGCAACTGCCAAGACAGGGACCAACAAGATGCCCACCAGCCCACAGGGCACAGCCTAAACCCTGCTGAGTGGGGGCAGTGAGCGTGGGGGCCAGCACAGGGCTCAGGTACCACCCAGGACAAGGCGCCAGAGTGCTTGGTGATGCAGCCAATTTTGTGGCCTAGAAACAGCCTGCAAGCCGTTCCTGCCTCTTCAGCAGGTTGGGAAAGACTGAAGGAGACCTGGAGGGGGTAAGTAACCAGAGGCAGCTCAGCCACTCAACCCTCTAGGGCAAATGACTGCCTCTACTCAGCTCATTTACAAAGTCATGGCACGGAAATTCTCCCTTGGGGACAGAGAGGGAGGAACTGCCTCCCCCCTGGCTCCCTAACCTGGCCTGGCCTCTAGCGGGGCTGTCTGAGCAGCTGTACACTAGCTCCCCCAGCAGCCATTAAACCTGAGCCTGGCCGGGACAGCAGGCCCAGCACGGTAGTGTACTCCAGCTCCCCAAATGACTGACACCTGGCTGGATGGCAGCCGTGGCGCTGCCCACAGGCAGGAACGAAGCCCACCATCCTGCCTGCCATCGGGCACCCTGGTCTTCTCCATCTCACCCAGCAAGGGCACCTCTGTCCCAAAGGTTACAAAGAAGATGGGCCCTACCTGAGTGGGCGGCGTCCTGCTCACTAAGCACTCCGCTAACCAGCACACAGCAGACCCTGCGAGCACTGCCTCAAGCACAGGATGGAGGCTACACACTGATAGTACAAGGCTGTGGGATGAGGCTGAGGACACGCAGGGCCCCTTTTACCTGGCCACGCATCCTCACAGCCAGCTCTCTCCCACCCGCGCACACACACCACACCATGCACAAGTGTACGTGGACCCCACCCAGTGAGCATGCAGTTCCCACTGCCTTCACCAAGCTAGGCAGTCCCTGGAGGCTGAGGGGACCTCACTCACACCCTGGGGCCGCCAGGATCTGGAGCCCTCCTGGGTACCCCTTTACTCTGCTGCAGGAGTGGAAGCCCTGGCCTTAGCTGAGCACACTGGGCTCCAAGGTGTGGCCATTGCTCGGACCATGCTGCACCCTTTCTTTTCTTCCCCCTGCTGCTTGGAAGGGGTGACAGTGCCTCCTATGGGGCCACAGGGTCACCAAAATGCCCTGACAATGGCGGAGCCCCAGCACAAGGAGTCCTCTGACTGGTGCTGCACCCATTGGCCCCATTCCCTCTGGTGGACTCCTGTCAGCCACCAGCACATCCGGCAGCCACACAGTCAGCTGGTGTCTTTCGTCCGCTGTTTCTCCACCTGTACCCATGGGTGCTTCCAGAGTAAGAGCTGGCGCAGGGCTCCCAGCTCTGCCCAGGCCGTCTCCTCAGTGTGACTCATGTCCACAGGTGGGAGTCCTCGCCAGGCTGAACGCTAGGAGCCCCGGCTGCGCTGATCACAAACACGGAGGCCGCAGGCCCTGTGCCTTTGCTTCCCAGCATGAAGAAGCCGGCACTGAATGGCTCCCTGCACCCAGGCTCCACAGTCCTCCATGGTGAGCTGGGCTCGGCCACTCCGCCCCTCAGCAAAAGATGCTCATAGGTGCCTACAGAGTGGGCCCCATCTCCTCAGCACCCCAAGGGAGCAGCCCTAGGGATGACCACAAGGGTGACACAGAGACAGGGACACAGACAGACACAGTGAGAGACAGAAGTGCATCTTGCGCCCTGGAAACCAGAGGCCCCTCAGACCCAATAGCTGGCCCCGGACTGGACAACAGAGGACCCAGAAGGACAGGACCAAGCTCCACCCAGAGAAGAGCCAGTGCTTCTCCATGAGAGAAGAGCCAGTGCTTCTGTACGGGGTCTGTTTGTCCCACCTGGCATCTGTCTGCGGTCCAGCAACCCCAGGGGACCTGTCAGGTAGCAAGAGAAGCATCTTCCTTTCCTGCTCACTGGCAAGGAGTTTGCCCCAAGAAGGCTGAACATGAATTGCACAAGAGATGGGTGTGTGGACCCACTGTGAGCTCAGTTCTGGGGAGTGTTACTCTCCACAAGCATCTTCTTTGGGTTGAAGGCTCCTACAATGGACTAGAGAGGCTCCTCCAGGAGCCCTCAAGGCCTGGCTGGTGCTGTGCAGAGTGAGAGGGGGTCTGGAGGCCAAGGGCCAGCCATGGCCTGTGATGGGGACAGAGTATAGACTCAGGTGACATGGACATGGTCAGAGCCAGAGCACATACACAGCCTCAGCCTCGCTGAACCTCAGTTTCCTCGCCTGTTCAGTGGGGGCTGTTCATGGCAACCACCCCACAGGGTTGTTCTAGAGACCGGGAGACACACAGCAGTCACTCAATAAATGTGAATGCTTCACGTGTCTCCCGAAGGGGAATTCTGACCTGGAACCCCGCTCAGGCAGCCCAGCGGGTGTCCTTTCTTGCTGTGTAACTCCTCAATTAAAGCACCCCTTTCTCTGGAGCTTAAGAGAAGACAATTGGCGGCTGAACAGACCTGAGCTCAGGTCCCCAGGACCTGCAGCACCCAGTCCTGAAGGTGCCGTTTCCACGCTTTCTCCACGCCCTTCTCAAGAGCTGACACACAGCTGGGGTGTGCCCCAAGCACCCTGGGCCCATCAAGGTTCTGGTACATGGTGCACTCAGAGCTCGCCCTGGGCTCATAGTGGGGCAGAGCCGGGCAGCGGCTCCTGCACTTCTGCAGTCAGTGGGGTCTGGACTGGCTCAGAGCAATCCACCCAGGAAGGAACCTCCTCCTCCGTATGCAGGGGCTGAGGCCGCAAGCCACGTTACAGGCTTTGCCCTGCCCTCAGGGGCTGGTGGGCCCGGCCTCTTCCTCCTCACTGGTGCCCTGGCTCGGTAGGTATGAATGCTCCACACACAGTCTTGCTGTGACGCATACCTTCTGTCCTCGCTGAGGCCACTGGACCGTAACCAAAGTAAACCTTTCCTCTTTACAAGCTAGTAGCCTTTGATGGTTTGTTACAGCATGGACTAGTGTTAACTCTTGTCACAGCAACACCTTATACTGAATCTTCCCAGCTCTGTGCTTCTTAGTAACACCTGCTCACACATCTACAGGGGGCTGGGACACTGGACCTGCCGCTGTCTCTGGGCTCTCAGCAGGTTCCATGGTTCTAAGGCCTTTCACACACATGCCTGCCCACAGCCCAGGGACACATCTGTGCTACGGCAGAGCTCACGCCAGTGGGCGAGGAGCTGCGCTGGGTGGAAGGAAGAAGGCAGGGTCACATGGCGAGAGTCCTGTGCATGCAGGGTCAGAATCAGGCTGGGGGACCTGGGAGGGGACCTGGCTCTGGCTGAAATGCTTAGTAACCCCACACCACCATTTTCTTGGGACGCAGGAGGGTGCAGTCCTGGAAAGAACCAGACCAACTGTTCCTGTGGAACCGTGGCATCCCCTGCCGGGCCCAGGTATGGACCCCTAGGTGGGGTGCCTGCTAGGATCCTGCTACTGCCTGCAGAGATGTGCCTGGTCAGGAGAAGGTGGGCATCAGCTGGACAGGCTCCTGTGGTCTCACCACTGTGTGCTTCCTACCGTCCTACCCGGCACCCCACCATCTCAACCCTCCTCAGGGAGCTCTGCCCTGTCACCAAGCCCACCCCACACCAAAGAGCCTGAGACTCCCCATCCACAAAAACTCTTCTGCCCCTCAGTGCTAGGACCAAGACACACCTGGAAAATCACAGCTGGACCATGGACCCCCAGTTCTCAGGAAAGTCCCAGATCAGATCCTGAGCTCCACCCAAACAGCTCAGTGCAGTTCAAAGCTGCTGCAGCCATGAACTTGTGCCTAAGGTCAGAGGCGTGACCCTTCCTGTCCCCAGGAAGGCAGATCTTGGTGCCACTAGCCACTGCCTGCAAAACCATTTCTCCATTGTCATGAAATCTCTGGCCCACATTAAAGCCCTCTCTAGCCATCCCAGAATCTGGATTAGGGCAGGGTGAGGACATCACATCTTCTACCACATGTCCTGCCCAGCCCAGGGTGGTGTTGGCCTCTAGCCCATGACACCCCAGTGGTGACAGCTTCGAAAGAAGCTAGAGGACCCGCACACAGAAATCGAGCCCCAAGCACACGTCCACACCAGCATCTTGTCATCCACACAGCTCCCAGAGGATACAGTCTCTGAGAACTAGAGCTGGACAGTCCACTCTGTGCCCTCTTCCTGTCTCCCAAGAGCAACCATCACAGCTGGAGCTGGAGAACAGGCGTGGACACTTCCTGAAGGTGGTGATGCTAGTGGGAGCCATGACCCCCCTACTCCTTAGGTGCTTGCAGCACAGGGACTGGAACCAAGATGCTAGACACAGCAGTGTGCCAAAATCTGTCACCTAAGGGAGGCAGGGACACCCCAGCCAGCTTAGTAGCAGGATGGGCAGTAGTGTGTGGTGAAGCCTTAGGCAGGAGCAAGGGTCAGGGTGTGGTGAGGAGGGGCAGTATCTCGGGGCCTCAGGAGTCCAGGTGTGCATCCTCCCATCCAACCCTCACAAGCCCATGAAGGCACGGTCCCTGCTGCCCCTAGGGTCACCATGAGACACACACCAGGCACGGCGTGCCTCAAGGGTACAGGCAGGATACAGAAGCGCGTCCTATAATCCCAGCTATGCAAGAGGCTGAGGAAGGAGTCTACAAGTACAGTCCCAGCCTGGGGAACTTATAGACCATCTTGAAATAAGAACTGAGATGGGCTGGGGGTAGCCCAGGGCTGGGCATGCCTGGTTCCATCCCCAGAAGTGGACAATGGTGGTAGCTGGCTGAGGATGCAACCCTGCACCTCAGCTGCACCCTGTGTGCTCTGCCGGGCTGGCTCCGGACAGAGACATTGAGCTCTAAGCACACACCCATACCATGCCTTGCTGTCCAGACAGCTTCCAGACGAAGCAGGAAGGGGAAGCACAGACTGCAAGGAGGATGGAGAACCACACAGGGCAGGAAAGGGAGACTGGGCCAGAGCTCTCTCCGGTCAGAAATTATTAAAACTATAAGTTAAACCTTATTCAAAATCCAGACATATGTAAAGTGTGATCCTAGTAAAAATGTAGATTTTAGTGGCCTCCGGACACTATTCAAATAAAATGAGTCACTCACTACCACCACCCCAGGGTCCCAATCAGAGGACTCAGACAGCGGAAGTGTGGGGCCCATTCTCAACCTGCAAGTATATGGCAAATATTCATGAATACCTCGGCACCCCATAGGCTACCCAGCTGCAGTCTGTGTTTCTAGCTCCACTAGGCAAAGTCACTGACCTTCCAGGGCACAGACCAAACATCAGGACCTACGCATCCACAAGAATATGGCTCAGGGCTGCCTGAGTGAGCTGGGAAACATGCTAGCTGCGTCGGGCAACTGATGGTGCCAACAATCCAAATTGCACTCCCCAAGCAGCCTCACTGACCCCAGGGAATTTGGCCTGGGCACCAGGAGGGACTCAGGTCAGTGCTCCGGGCCAGACTGGCTTCTGCTGAGAGACAGCCCTGCACAGAACACAGCGGAGGCTTGTGCTACCCGTCAGTCGGGGACCTGGGTACCCAGGATCCAGGGAGGAGCCTGAGGCTGCAGGGAGCTGGCCATGTGGCCACTGTGCCCACACCCCGACATAACCTGTGCCCAGCATTCCCTGGAGCGAGGCACCCCTGCCTGCTATCTGTGGAGGAAACACATGGGAGCAAACTAGCAGCCCTAGGCTGATTCCCAAACAGCCTGCTCATGTTCCTGTCCTTGACTCCAACCTTGGGCAGCCAAGCGGTGCAGCAGGGACATCCGGGCTGGCAATAGGCAGCCTGGGTCTTTGTGCCACAAGCCAGAGTGCCCTAAGGAGTAGGGGCCGGAGCAGGCAGGGTGGAATACCACAGATGCAGGGCGCGTCCAGGGCAGAGCTGGAGAAGGGCACTGTGGAGGCGAGCGCCAAGCATGTCCTGGGCGGTGCGAGTCACTCGGTGGTCAGGCACAAGGAGGCCCGAGACCGCGGCTGCGGCCACCAGAGCAGAGGAACTGCACGCCGATGCCTGGAGGGTGTGCCTTCATCTGAGCGCCCCGCACCCCAGCCCGTGCGCATTTTCGCATGTGCGTCTATCCAGGCTTGCATTCCAGCACGTGGTAAGGGTGGTGACGGGCACTAAGCTCTGTCTCCCAGTGAAAGGGACCGTTCCCAGGACTCTAGAAGGATCGTGATGCAATGTGCGCACGTGCCAGTCCCCACAGAGAATGTGCTCCTTATGCATCATAAACATATACTAACAGAAAAAAAGAGGGAAAGGGCAGAAAAGACTGAAACCTTGAGGTGGCACACCCTTCCGTCAGCACTGGCTTCGCCCTTGGCTTCTCGCTCAGGGATCATACGTGGCCCGTGCTGGCAGGCAGTTGCCTGTGGCCCGGAGGTCGGGGACGTCCTCAGGTCACAACTGTGGATGCTGCCTGTCCTCCTGCATGCCTGTGCACCCAGAGCGGTGGCCACTCCCTCCTGACTGCAGCAGGGCAGGCCGTGCACAGGGTGTGCACACATAGCTGGCGCCCGCGACTCACAGGACTCCCGAGCAAGCTGCTGCCACTCCAGGAGCACCTCATGCCGGCCCCACAGCCCACAGCCTGCAGCACAGGGCTGGCTGCCAGGCAGGACCCTCACAGACCCTGGCATGGAATCAGCACAGGCCCCGGCTCAGTTCTGTTAGGAGCCAGGCTGCAGCAGCACCGCCAGCGTCAGCGTGCTCCTGACTTTGGCAAGCGCCTTCTCTCCTTGATGCACACGCCCAGTGTGGCCAGGGCTGCAGCAGACACAGCCGAGCCCCAGCCCCACAAGCCTCCCCACACCCCACTGACCTTGCGCAGAAGAAAGCAGATGCGCTCGATGTTCCTCAGCCTCTCCCTCTGAGGTGCACAGGGAGGAAGGAGAGCAGAATTAGGGGAACCCGGGCCACAGAAGAGGAGTGTGACCCCACATGCCACAGTGCCTGGCCTTCCTCACCCTCTGTCACCATCGCCACGCCTGGTGGAGCTCGCTCCACACGCTAAGGCCGTGGCACCTTTTCCTGCAAGGCCGTTGCATTTCCAAAGCCTTGCAGACACAGCCAACATCATCTCCCAGGGCTCACTACTGAGGCGCTGGGGCTGCTGGATTCTTGGCGGCAACAAGGTCTCCATGGCCCTGGAGAAGGCAGGGCCTGGGACACTAAGCATTCCCTGACTGAACTGTAAAGACAGCAACTCCTGTGTGTCCTGCAGGAGCCGGCAGCAGGACAAGTAGCGTCCATGCAGCTGGAAGGCAAGTCCACCCTCCTCAACACATGGGCACAGTGCACACATGCAGGCAGGTCCACGCACATGCAGGCCAGGACATGCGAGAGGACACACGTGCTCCTCCCACAAGCTACTGCCCCTGGGGAGCAGCCCCTCTGTGCTTTAGCACTAGTGAAGCTCGCTGGAGAAAGAAAGGGAAAGGAGAGGACAGCCCCGTGCTGCCCAACCAAGGGTCCAGCAGAGGTCCAAGGGCACCTCCCGAGTCTAAACAAGAACAGGAGTGAGGTATGGGGCCACTATCTGCCGTACACAAGTCCAGGTTTAATCCCAAGCACAGCAACCACAAAAAAGAAAAGGAGAATGCAAACTGCAGGTCAGAAGCACTTGGGACCAGCTTTCCCAGGGCCAGAGCCGCCACCAGGGAGAGACACACTTGAACCCAGATCCCTTTTGGCAATAAACAAGGTCAAAGTGTTGCACGGCCACCAGGAGCAACATCTAAGCACAGGCCCTCTGCTCTCCTATCTGGGGCTGTGATGTTCCCGGGGTGGTAACCAAGGCTTCATCTGGGGCCAGAAGGCCCAGGGTCTTTAAGGAGCCAAAGATCCAGAAGTACAGGTGCAACGGAGTTTTAAAACAAAAGCTGGGGCACAGCCTGGTGGTGGGACTCTTGCCAGCACACACAGGGCCCTGAGTTTGATCCCCAGCACTGCAGAAGAAGAGCAAAATTAGGGTCAAGATCCCACCACTTCGCTACACTACTTGGTCCTTTGGTGTCACTGAGTGCCACAAGCAGGGCTCCTGCACCCAGCTGGCTGTAGGCTCTGACCTCACGCTGGCCTTCAGAGCCCCAGGTCTTCTCATCCTGTACCCAAGGGACCTGGCAGGTGTTGCAGGTAAGGTGTGTGCATCTGCTGCCAAACATAGAACATCTGGACAATACAGGACCTGGGCCAAGTTCTTCCACACTCCACACTCCAGTTCTCATGGGGGTTGTGAGGCTGGCAGGTGGAAATCATGTGGATTCTAGTGCCTACAGCCTTTGTGAAATGCACTGAATTTCCAAATGGGCCATAAGGATACTGCCAGCCTGCAACAGATTTGCTTTACATGGTGGACAGGGGTTTGGCTCTGCTTAGTAAAATCAAAGACTGGAATGAAAGGGGGTCTCAGTATAAAATCTAGTTTCTCTCGGGGTGGCAGCTAGTAGGTGGTCAGGGAGCCAGGTAGGCCCAGGACCAAGTCCTGACTTCCCTATGTTGCTCTGTGCTGCTGGGCAAAAGACACTGCGCTGTGGGCTGCAGGCTGGGGTAAGAAGTCCGCTGGCTAGGGCTGCAGTGAGGATTGCCCGGGTGAATTCAGAGGTCCTAGTGCACAGCACAAACTAAAGCAATCACAGCTCTGTGCTAGCCCTCCACTGCAGAGGGGGACACAGAGGCCTGGCCCCACGTTTCACCTACAGCTTCCTCTTCCTTCCCCGGGAGCTACAGCTGTGGAGAAGCCTCACGGGCCCTGTCCCTAGTGAGCGCCACTGTCAGCCTCCGGAGCAGGATGGCATCCTGCAGGCAGGACCCGTGTCCTCCCATAGCCTCTGGCCAAAACACCATGGGGCTCCTCAGACAGTCAGAAAGCACAGTCAGAGGATGGGACCAACATGGCTCAGGGGACATGGCCGCGAGCCCATGTGGATGCCCTAGGTGAGCCCCACGCTTTGGAAAGCCTCGTGTAAGCATCCAACCGGTCCTGGGGGGTGGGGGCAGGGGCTATGCTGACCCCAGAAGTAAATAGTCAACACTCCTCCCCCATCAAAAATGACATCCCTGCTTCTCCAACCCCCCATTTACCTCCACAGCTTTAGTACACAGCCAGGACAGAGGGCAAAGCAACATGTGGGGCCAGCTGGCCAGCCAGGCAAGCAGCCAGAGCTCGCCCACCTATGACAGCTTCCCCAAGGGCAGTGAGCAGCCTTGGGCCACGGAGCCACATGACAAGAACACAGGCTGGTGACAGAACAGCCTAACAGGAACTCACACTGGTGACAGAATCACCTGACAGGACAACAACCTGGTGATGGAACCTCCTGACAGAAACACAGTCTGGGGACAGAGGACCAGGAGCTCTGAGCATTGCCCACCCTCCACAGAAACCTCACACCAGGAACAGGGCAGACGATGATGCACCTGTGTGCTGCTTACGTCACCTGAAAGTGTTCAGGACATAAGAGGCCTCTATTCATCAGTGACAAGAAACAAAACATAGTGGCACAAGGTCTTGGGGACACAGCACAGCGCACCCTTCCCCTGGTTTATGGGGACTTGGACCCATAAGAGATCTCAGATCCCAGCAGCTTCCAGGGCAGGATGCTTCTCAGTGACCTGAGGCAGGTGAGAGGCAGGAGTGCAACTCCCTCAAACCTGCCTCCTTCACAAGCCCCTGGTGGCCTGTGTGATACCACCTTCCTGTCCCCAGCACCCCTACTTACCGCATGAACAGGATTACCCTGGTCTATGGGGCTCTTAAAGTCCGTCCTGAGCTCGTCAAAGGCAATGATCTGTAACAGAACCACAGAGCCAGGATGTCAATCTCGCAGAAGCTCATACTCTACCTTGTGGCTTCAAAATGGCCCAGAAGCAGGGTAGTGACACTACGCAGCAGGAGCTGACACTGGGCATAGGCATATGGGCTTCATAATTACCTCCCTTCCACTGTGTAGGCTTAAAAACTCTGCACATAACTTTAAGTCACCTATTCTTTACAACGTAGAGAAGTCTGTGGTGACGCAGGTTGGAATTTAAAGGTACAAAAATGTAAAATGTCGAGTCAGCACTTTCAGACCCTTCACAGGAAGGCAGGAAGGGTGTTTATTTTTATTCTGTGTATTTGGAAGAGAAGCTAATTAGAAGGAAGATGGAGAAAAGCCAGGAAAAAGTGAGAAAAGGCAAAGCTGTCAGGGGCAGCTGGTCAGCTCCTTGGAGTTTAGTCCCCACTACTCTGGTTCAGAGGTCCTCACGGACATAGCCTCAAGGCTGCCAAGGGAGCAGGGTTTCCCACATCTGAGAGGAGACTGGTGCAGCTGGCCTACTCCAACCACATGAGGAGCTAGCTGAAAGGAGGCTCTCAAGCCCACAGCCGAGCGCCCACTGTCTGCCATGTGGTACTGTGTGCAGCTGGGGACTGTTCACTCTTAGGATGAAGTAATTTATATCTAGATGCACCCCTCAAAGAGCCTCCTGTGCTCATAAGCAGGATCTCAGAGGAGGACCAGACCACGGGGCACCTAGCTGATGCCGCATTAGGAAGGAGGCTGGCTGGGGAGGCTTTCACCCAGCCTGACCCAGAAGGGCATGTCCCTCTCTCACTGTTCCTTGGTTCTCTCCACTCATGGCCACCATGACTTAAGCAGCTTCTCCACTGGGTCTCTACTGCCTCACCTTTGGAGCCAGCTGACCATGGACTGAAATACAAACCAAAATATATCTTTCCCTTTTTAAGATTTTTTTTTTAAGTTCTCCTTTAAATTTTGGGTGTAGAATTTTGTGACCCAATGTCAAGAAAGTAAGACCAGTGTGGTGGCTTTCCATGCTCTCAGTAAAACCTCTCTACCTCTGCAGTTCAGATCTGGAATTCCCACAGAGGCCCACTAGGATGGGGTAGAACCTTTAAAAGGGGGCAGTGAGATCAGTGGGGTGCAGCCTAGCTGGGATATTTGAACCCCATCCTCCCTGGCCCCGAGGTGAATGTTTCTGCCAGCTTGGACACAGTGCTATGTGATACAGGTATATGCTGGGCCAGCACAGGCCCAAAGTACCAGGCCCACCAAGCCTCTTCTGAAACCAGAAGCTAAAATGAACCTTTTCTCCTTACAAGTTGTCACCCTGTATATCTTGTCACAATGATGGAAAGCCAACACATCTACTGAGCAAGAGTAGGCAATCAGCTGCCCTCTAAGGCAGAGAGCCCAGGGGTCCAAGGCACATAGCTGAAGCGCTGAAGCAAGGCAGCCAACTCGTGCCTCTGGGTGTCTCAGCCCAGCAGCACTCAGCTGAGAGGAAGAGCCCCGTTGTCTTAGTTACTCTTCGCTTGTTGCTGGGACAAATACCCGACACTCAAAATGAAGGAAGGA
>NDGM010927442.1:0-12713 GCA_002564305.1 Octomys mimax
CAGACATGATAGCCTATTTACAAACACTATTAGAACAAATCCCTCTATTCATTAAGAGAATGTGACTATATTACATATGCCTTTTTGTGAATATATAAGCATAAAGATTTGCAATTGTGTTTACTATTATGTGTGCAGCATACTTATAAAATGTTGACGGGCTTAAGAATTTATGCCTTATATTTGTGTATGCATATGTAGTGTGTTTGTGTGGTTTATGTGTTATAGTCTGTATTTATAAGTTGCCCCAAAGATCAGCTGACAGACTTTGGGGAAGTTGATTGGATCATGAAGGATTTAATTTCATTAGTGGATTAACACTCTGATGAGAGCATAATTTGATGACATTATTGGGCAATCAGGCAGAGCTGGTACCTAGGTGAAAGGAATGAAGCATGGGACTGTGACTTTGGGTAATGTATCTGGTTCCTAGTCCCTTCTCTCTAGCTTTTGTTCTTTCTCTTCTACTTCATGGATGCTATGAGGTGAGCAGCTTTCTTTCACCACATCCTTCTATCATATTTCTGCCTTAGACCCAGAAAACCATGAATTGAAACTTCTGAAACCATAAGTCAAAATAAATCATTATTTCTTTTTTTTTTTAATTTGGCATAGGGTCTCACTACGCAGCTCAGACTCGTGGTGATCCTCCTGTTTTCAGTCTCCCCAGTGCTGGGATTACAGGGATGTTCCTCCATGCCAATTCGATGGCCTGCTCAGCATGCTTGAGGGCGGGGCCAGTATGGCATGTGGTGCTGGGGATCAAACTCTGGTCCCTGCATTTGCCTAAGCAGGTGTTTGGCCTACTGAGCTATCTCACTGGCAAATCTTTACTTCTTGAAGTTGTTTTTCTCAAACATTTATTCGGTGACAAAATGTTGAATAAGACTGTGTATGTGTGTGTGTGTGCGTGCATGTGCATTTATGTACTTGCATGTGTGTGGATATATACAGGACGTCTGTACGTCTGAGAATGTGCCCTTGTGGAGGTCTTTGTGGTATGTGTCTCCATACAGGTCTAGTGTGTCTTACTTTTTGTGTTGCTGAGACAAAATACCCAATCCTCAAATTTAGAGGAGGAAAACTGGCTCACAGTTCGTAGAGGTTTCAGTTCATAATCAGTTGGCTCTAAGGTGAGGTGCTATGGCAGTATAGCATTACAGATGAGAAACGATTCACAGTGGGAAGAAGGCATCAAAGTAATGATAGCAGTCTTCTTTCTATCCCTTATATTATATTTGGACTATATGCCCTTAGGACAGGTAGAATTCACATAGGTCAAGCTAATCAGTGGACTAATTTAATAATCAACCCTTAATCCCAACATCACACACTCAGATACAGTCACCCTGGAAAAGCCTCACATATGACTGCATGAGGCTCTGGGGGGACATCCAGATACAAACAACATTTTACCCTGGATCACCAAAGACTCATGCAAAAGGCATTTATTCCATCTCCAAGAATCACTAAAATCCTAATAGTTTCACCATTTCTGAAAAGGTCCAGTCTAAAGTACCCTCTGAGATTTAAAGTGAACTCTTAGCTGCAAGCCACAATGGCACAAGATAAACATCCCCATTCCAAGTTTGTGTGTGGGGAGATACAAAGAATGGGATCAAAGCAAGTCAAAATCCAGCAGTGCAAACATTTAGTTCTGTAATACCATGTCCAGTGTCTAAGGCAGACATTATAAGAGGTGAATGCTAAAAGGCTTGGATGGCCCCACCCCTATGGCATGGAATGTAGTTGAAGCTCTCAAGGCTTCTCTCTTAGGCTAGCTTTGCTCATCTCTCACAGCCTTCCTCAGACAATTCATTTGCTCCTAGATTCTCCAACCATCTGTGTCTCCACTACACCTTGAGCTTCACACTCACAGCTTCATACACTGCTTTCTCAGAGGCAAACTGCCTGGCCTCCCAGGCCTTCTTTTGAAATCTAGGTGGAAAATCTCCTGATCCCACAATTCTTGCATTCTGCATACACCTAAAACCAGCACCATACGGATGGTAGTCAGGTCTGCTGACAGGTAAAGCAGTAGCCAGACGTCATTCTCTTTTGGCTACAGGGGTTGAATGCCTGGGTCACTGAGCACTATGAACCCAATCCTGAGGAACAAGTTCTCTAGGCCCCTACCATTGTGGATGTAACCTGGTACTCTGGGAGCTCTCTTTTCAAAACAAATTTTTTTCTTAAGGTTGCAAAATGCATTTTTGCAACCTTAAGACTGCCAAGGGTGGAGTTCTGCTGTTTCTTGTGATGTTCTGAGATTTAAAGTGAACTCTTAGCCATTTTTTTTGGTATTTTCCTGTCCTTTCTCAGCAACCAAGTTCTCTTCTTTTCCATCTCTGCAGTCCATAGCTTTACTATAGATTGATTTCTAGCCAAATTCACAACATTTTAAATCATTCTTTTGCACTTTGTTCTTGATTCTCAAGATAGACCTGGTTAAAAGCCCTCAACAGGTAGCCATACCACCATTTCAACATTAGACTACCTTAAAATTTCTTCTTCAAGATTAATTAGTCTGCCACTCTTAATCACTGTCTCAGGCAACACCTCTAGACACAAGTAAAATGCAAACCAACTTTCTCAAAAAGCATTATACACATGATCTGAGGTCTAACAACCACTGTAATCCTTCTTCCTAGGAGAAACCTCCTGAGCCTGGTCTGTACTGGTATCATTTCTATTACTATTCTGGTATTCTGAGTTCTGACTAGAATCTCCTATTAAATACAGCTTAAGGCATTCCAGAGCAGCATCTTCAATTGGCTTCTCCAAACCTTTCCAAATTCTTCCTGCAATCCAGTTTAAATGGCTCCTGAACCACATGGTCTGGTACATTCACAGCCATGACCCCACTCTCAATACCCAAATGTTTATTGGTGATTTTTGAATTGCTGAGACAAAATATCTAACAACCAAAGTTAGAAGAAGAAAGGTTTATTTTGGCTCACAGTTTTTGAGGTTTCCGATCATAATCAGTTGGCTCCAAGACAGGGTGACATGGCAGAGGGGAATCACAGAAGAGAAACAGTTCTAGGTGTTTGTTTTCAGAAGTGAAGTATTTATTTGTGGTGGTAGGAATAGATGTTGGTTTTCTAATAATTGTGAATATGTGAATTTCAATAAGATCTTCTTGCTGGGTGGCAGAAACCTCTGGTTGTAATCTTTTAGGGACATTTACTAAGTTTCCTTCAAGGATAAGGAAAAAAACCATTGCCACAACAGCTCTCTATTGTCAGATTTCTCCAACCAACATTACCATGGAAGAAAATGCACCATACTAGGTATATAAGCTCTTCCAAAACGGCTGCAACTTTCTATTCTGAAGCATATTGGGAGCTTTTTACCAGTGAGAATGCGCAAATTGCCTAACTTCTATGAATTTTATTTTCCTCGTTGGAAAATGAAAATCACAACTTACAGAAGTGCTTTGAACTTTAGAGATAATATATATGAAATATACTAATACAAGATGTACAAGGCACATATAAAAGAACCAATGGGATTAAACATTAATATTATCAATTATGGAAAATAATATCAATAAAATTATGACAAAAAATAAAATAAATAAAGTAAATTAAAGTTTAAAAAATTATGGAAAATAAACGAGAAACTTAGGTGTTATTCTAAATTCTTGCTTCTCCTTTACTCATCCCCTATATGCAATTCCTGAGATTTTAACTCTTAAATCTCTCTCAAATCTTCTTCCATATTTTCACTGCTACATCTTAAGAATCTGCATATTCACATGATACTTTTCACTTATGATGCTTTTTCTGCCCAAAACACCAATCCAGATCCTTTCTACCTGTTCACTGTAACTTAAGTCCTCAGGCTTCTGCTAGGTATTACTACCTTCAGGCCTTTCATGGCTAGGTCAAGGTGCTTTGCCCTAGCTTCTATGTGCCCACAGTTTCACTAGAGTCATGCTGTTTTGTATTCCTCTGTCTGCCCTGTTTATCCTGAAAACTTAGTTAAGACAGGCTTGACTTGAACCCATTTAGTCAGTCATCTATTTATCTCAACTCAGTAAAGGTTAATCTCTGCCCCCAACTCTTTTTCAGAACCTGAAAAAGTAAGTTTTCCATAAATGTTCCACATGTGAGCCAGAAATAAGCAGCAGCCAAATTCATATATATATTTTCATTCTTGTATTTTATTGCAAACTTATACAGTATATTGAATAGCACTATATAGCCCTTTTCTAAATATGTGTACCTATGCAAGCCATATTTATGTCCATACATATAAATGTACACACACATACATGTGTCATCAGTCAAAGAATATCTAGCAGGCAAGCAAGTTACCTATAAATCTGGTGAAGTTCTAATGTTGGCATCTAACAACTATAACCTGTGGACCCAGCACCAGTGTACCTACAGTACAGGTAAAACAAGGAAATTAAAAAAAATTCCTTTCTCAAAGAGCTCACAGGAAAACCTGTCCCTAAAAAGAAACTGCCACATCACCAGGGTTGGATTTTTCACTCCTCCTTATCCCTTACTCCTTATACTCAGTGCAACATCTAGATACATACTGACGCTACTTTGGAAACACTGCCCAAGTCATTCTTCTTCATTCCATCTCTACTGCCAATACTCTGGTCCATTTCTTTATCTCTTGCAACACTATTATAGCCATTTCCTGAGTGGTCTAAATGCTCATTCTGTTATTCTTCCCAGCTAGTCTCTATACAAGCTCATAGTGGGCTTTAAAAAATGTGTATTATGTTCAGGCCACTCTTTTTTGACATAGACCATGTTAATGGCTTCCTGTTGGTTTCAGGGAAGTCTACATTTCTCAGTGTGGCTTGGGTCTTTGTTCCAGCCTCATCTCCTTTCTCTCCAGACCTTACTATCACTGTCCCAGCATCTCTTTTGATTCTATGAATATACCATGCTGTGTTCTCATTTCTGAGCCATTGCATGTACTGATCCCTGCCCTTGAATTAAGATTTATTGTCCCCTTCGCAAACTATTTTTCCTGCTTCTTATCTCACCTCTACCTTCCTTTAGGAAGCTTTCTTTATAAATCTCCTTCCCAAATCTGGTCAGCAGTACTTTTACCTTTTGATCTCCATAGTTTTTTGTATATCCCCTCCAAGTTCACTAGATTCTATGAGGGCAAAGACCCTGGCCTCCACTGGATATGCAAGAAGAGAATGGTGTCTTGAAGATGGCTGGTTATCAAGAAATATTCACTGAGTTAAGCTCCTCATACAGGCTGGGACAGTAATCAAAGCAATAAGCTCAGATCCAAATTCCCCTATCTGTAAGTACATTTACCCTTCCCATCTTACCGCATCAATCTCATTCAGGGCCTTCCACTGCTCATAGGAGACACCAAGGGCCTCAGCTGTTTGAATAGTTCTTTTCATGTGACTTGTCCACACCTTCAGGGAGCTGATACCCTGGGACCGAATGAAGTTGGCCAGGGCATAGGCATACTAGGATGTGGAGTGTAGAAGAAAACAGGAGAAAAAGAGAAATGAGAACGGATAATGGAACCATGAGAACAAACTCAAATTTGCTACAAATAATGGAGCAGTAATATTCCAAATTTATCAAAATGCACAAATACAGGCATCTTTCTCATACAAACACAAACATGGCCATGTTTTCCAAAATCGCAGAATAAATTAAGTTCATGAACTGCAGCACCACTTTACCTAGAAAATTACCATAAAGAGGGTGTGTGTGTGTGTGTGTGTGTAGTCACTGATATTTGCTCACTTAGCCCCATAGGGTATTCATTCTTGTAAACATGCATTCTACCATTTGTGGAGCCTAGGACAAGAGTAAAAATGGAGGGTCCACACAACATTTTACCTCATTTGTCCTTCCATTTCTCGGGCCATCCTGTACTTCTAGGGGTCTTAAGTACATGTTTGTAGCTTATCAAGACATAGGACAAAGCTCTGGTCACATTTCATCTATACTGATCTCCATTCTCCATAAAGAGTAACTATCTTTTGGCCTAAGGGTAAACACTCTTGTGACATGGCCCACACTCAGGCAGACAGACTCTCATGGCAGTCTAGTGAAGTCAACTGAAGCAGGTTCAAAGTTATGAACTCTAGAGTACAAAGTATAAACAGTTTGGTCTGGAAGTGGGAAGAATGGGATCTGGGAGAAATTTCTCATTCATGATGTGAAATATCATTACTTGAGTGAGGCTTCTGGCACTCAAGTTTCAAGGGAACTCATATATATACTAAGAGAATGTCACTGCTAGGTGCTTCAGTAAAATAATATTTTTCAAGATATAGACAATATAGGGAAGGAAATAATGGCAGCACTGAGAAGAACCACAAAGTACTATGGGAACCCAGGACAGCAAAGGATTCACTCTCCTGTGAATGTTTTGAATCACAGATGGTGTGTGCTAGGAACATCTGAATAAATGTACACTAGCACACAAATTTACTTACAAATACAGGTATTTTACGTATACATTTAAGGACAGTTATGAGTCAGCTGTGTTTTGGCAGTTCTTGCCTCTCATGAGGTAGCAGATTTGGGTTAGCTTCCATTGGACCATCCATAACCCTCTCTACCCTTGTGTCCTGCCTGTAAGATGTAAGTAGCACATTAGTCTCTGAGTATCATTTTAGGTGATACTCCAGACCATTATTGCCTAGTACTTCATAGGTGCTGCATGACTGACAACTTTGAGAACTGGTAAGACAGTTAATGGGAAAGTACTTCTAAACTAGATCTAGTTCACTATGCTCATGATTGTGAAAATTCAGGCCTAATATGTATGTGCATATTCATTTGTCTGTATGTTTGGAAGGCACATATGTGGAAATGGCTATATGCTGCCCCATGCTCTGAACTTGGGGGTAGTGCCAGGGCCAGCTCCAGCCAAGAAACCCTGGGGTACAAATGGTGCCATCAGGATGAACTGATGACTTCGTGGCCTTTGCTCTGAGGAGCAAGTCAGACCACAGCTTATCTTGATGGGGAGGCTGCCAGTCTGCATGTAACAGAAGGGAGCTTTGAAGACTATACCTTCTGAGGCAGCACTGTACTTGGCACATCCCCCATCTCTCTAGCAGGGAGGCTGAGACCAGATAGGAAGACCTAGTTCACCCTGGTGCTGCCCTATACAAACTCTGTAATCTGGGACCATCTTCTGTTCCTCTTTGGACCCAATCTCTTAAACCAGTAATGGCAGTCACCACCCCTTCCCATGCAGCTACTGTAAAGATTAAATGAGGTTATACACATGGTAGCAGATGGCACCATGACTTTGTATGTATCCAATCTGTGAAATGGATACCATGAATACGATGGATAAAATACCAATACAATGGATACAATACCATGAGTGTCTCTTCTGTACTTCATTTCCCACTTGTCTCACCCCAAGTGATTCTCTTAGAAAATAACATTTGTGCTACCAAGCCAAGCCATAGCACCAAGTGCTAGGAAAATGTATCCCTTTATAGACCCAGCACCCAGAATGTGCAGGTCACTATAGCCATGTGGGAGGAAGAGATTTGTGTCCTGATAGAGTCAAAGACAATCAGAATAAGGAGAGATAGAGCCCAGAGCTCTGTGACCTGTCTAGGAGGAGGAGAAGTAGGGGAGGATGGTTCTTTTAACCAGATCTTAGACTAGATGCTGGGCCTTGGAAGGGAGTGCAGGAATCAAGAAAGATGCAGTCGTGTTGGTAGTGTGATTCCTGTGATGGGGGAAGGGGCAGCATCAGCCCTGAGTTGGAGAGGAAGTACCAGGGTAGGGTCTTCAGGGCAGCTGTCTGTGTACATGATGGTTACCAGCTGCCAGAAGAGAGCAACAAAGTTGACACAGGCAAAAACCAAATGGTGTAAATAATGAGGGAACCCATCATGCAAAAACAATTATGGTCATTGTGATGGGGCTACAGAAGCAGCCAGATCCAGGCTGGACTGGAGGACCAGAAGCTATCCATTAGACTTGGAGGCAGCAGTTGGCATATGGAAACCATTCAATGGCTATATGTAGACTGAGTGACTAGCAATGTGTAAGACCAAGAATGACCTTAGAATCTGCTTCTATTCCATCATTGGTTATCTGCTCCTCAAGATCTAGGCAGTGGTGACCCAGCTCACTCAAGTCACCCAGCTGAGTGTGCAGAGACCTCCCTACCTGCTTTCCCCGAGCTGAGAGGCCTGAGTCACCTCCGATGCGGCCTTTGAGGTTGAGTTCACTCTCACCATGCCGGCATAGGTAGATGGAGCGTGGCGTGACATGGATGTTCATGAGATAGTAGACTGTGCGGCTCTGGATATGGTCTTGCACTCGGTTCACCATGTAGCGTGTACCCACGTCAAAGATCTTGATGTAGGACAGATGGCTGGGCCAGACCCAAACAGGAGCAAAAGCAGCTCAGGAGCTAATGGTAGAGAGGGCTGATCCCAAGAGAAAGCCCCAAATATATGCCCTTCTTTCAAGTCTCCTTTGAAATTACAACACAGGCAGCTAAGGTTTTTTCCTCTGTGATTGCCACTTCTGTCACAGAGAAATAGTTAGCGTCCATCTCCCTGACTCTCTCCCAACATTTTGCTGGTAGCTCTTATCTTGCTCATTGCCACATGCTTTTTAATCCTATAGTGAACTCCATCCCCCTTTCATTAACCCTTAATCAAGGTACATTGTACTTTATACTCCACAGGCAGTAACAAGGTTGTGTCAATGTGTGCTTGCAACTAATAACTACACACTGAATGACAACCTATTCAACCATCTGTCTGTGGAGGAGCTTGGAGGACTAATCAGAAAGCTAGAACTATGGAGCAAAACTACTGAGATTTCTGCCATACCAGCCATTAATCCTTTATGTGTTAGACTCTAAGTTCAGAGAGATTCCTGGAAGGCTGACGTAATGAAATGATACCAGCTGCTCTGCTTGCAAAGTAAGAAAATCAAGTGAAGGGAAAGAGCAGTATTAGCCCAAGAAGCTAAGATTGCTTATGGATTAGGCTTTAGAAAACTTCTCCTTTGATCTTTCTAGACAAATCCTTTATGTCTGTACCACACTCATCATGCTCAGCCCAGTGATCCATGCCTAGTTACTGCATTTATTGAATATTTTCTATGCATATGGGAGAGATTGGTGATTTTAAAGTACGTGAATCTTCATAACCATTATATTATTTTTTAATCTTTTATTTATTTGGTACAGGCTCTCACTATGCAGCTCAGACTTGTAGTGATCCTTCTGTCTCAGCCTCCTCAGCACTGGGATTACAGGCATGTGCCACCATGCCTGCTTTCAGTGGCTGGCATGGGGCTGTCAGTGTTCCAGGGCTGGCAAGGCATACAGTACCAGGGATCAAACCGAGGTCCTTGTGCTTGTCAGGCAGGTGTCTAGACCTCAGAGTTATCTCCCCCAGCCTTTTGATAATATTTCTGAGATGCTAAGTATTAAAAACTTCTGAGATATTTTTCTTTTTACTTTTGGAAACTTGCCACTGCCCTAAGTGCATATTTAAATCTGCCTCCTGGAAAATCCAGTTCTTTTCTGGGCCTTGTTTCTCTAAGCTAGGACAGATGCCCTCTTATGTCCATTTGGAGCATTTGATTAACTGTCTCCACAGTTGTGATTAAGTGTCTATAATTTTTCTTGTCTAATCAAACAGGCTTTTTAATCCCAGTAGTGGCACCCCTTCCTTCTCTGGGTTCCTCAGGCACAGATAAGGTGGGACATGATGCATAGACTGTAAATATCCTTTGATAGAAAAAAATGATGAAATAAAGTTGGCCTTCTAGATATGTCTTCTTCAGGCTCAAACGCATTAATCAAAAAGCAACAGCAACCTTGTCAGAATGCAGATCCAGGGCTAGGAGCTTTCTTGACATCCTTTTTCCATTTCATCCTTAATCTTCATCCTTCACGCACCTTCCAGCATAAGCTGATAGCCCACAGGGCTATTTTGGCAAAAGGCCCACTTAAAATCTGAAAAAGCCACATCTTCCTTAAAGGATACCTATTTCCACCTCAGCACATGTCTTAGTGACAGAACCAAGTATGCCTTTGACCAGTGTATTTGTATAGTAAACAATATGCACAACCATATATAAAGGACATGCCTTTTGCTTAGAGTGTATAATCCCTGTCTGAAAGTAGTCATGATATGGGGATTTAGAAGTGTGAAGAAATATGCTGAAATTTTGGGGAAATGAGTTTCAGTAATACCCTGATGATATCTCATTGTGTGGTCTCAGTCTTCTTGACTAAAGCATGGAAAAATAATAATAATTACCTCTCAATACTTTAACTAGGTGAAGCTGAAAGGATGCTATTTAAATTTCTTAGGGTGGTCATGATCATTTAATATCTTATACTTCATACTCAAGTCTCAAAGGATATGAGTGATCCCAGTCTCTTCTCATGTCAACATATTTTGAAAGGAAGTGGGGTTTTGGGAATACTTTATATCTAAATTCATACCTGCCTGTAATGCCATCTAAAGTGTCTCTTACTTTTACCTGCTATATTACAGAAAATTTGTACTTCATAGATCTTTCCATATTTCAAAGTACTATGCAAACTACCTGAGAACAGAACCCATCTTTCTTGCCCCCTTTATAACCTATAAACACACCATAGCCTAAAAGGGGTCAAATACTTGCTGACTGAAAAGTTGCATGAGTTTTGTGAAAAAGACATAAAGAGATACAATATATGACTAGAATTCTAGCTCTACCTGATTCATGGCAAAAACTTGTGAAAGTGTTAGCTCTACAGGACTCAATTTTTTCTTGAAAATTTAAAATACATATCTCAACCTCCTTTAAAGGGGTTGCTGTAGGGGTTCCATGAAAGAAGGTGAACAAATTTGGAGAACAAAGTGTTATGGTTGTGTGAAGAACTCTTTTGTAATAATGCTGGCAACACTCTAAGAGGGAAGCACCTGTTTTCAGAGATCAGAATTCCAATCTATTCATATTGCTCAGAAAAGCACTATTTCAGTCATCTCATGAACACCTCATATATCAAAGAACCTCTTGCTCATGGACCATTAGAGCTAGAAAGGTACTTAAAGACAGATCATCAAGTCCCATTTGTAGTGTCACAGATGGAGAAGTTGAGGCCCATAAAGGAGGGATATTTTCTTAGGTCCTGTAGGATCTTAAACCTGGTTTAAGAATATAGACATTGACTTTGGGGTTCTGGGTCTTACCTGTCCAACTCATCATCCAAGGGTTGGTAGTTGACTTCATAGCACTCAATTCTCTTTAGGAAGTCTTCTAGAACCTTTTCTCGGTCACAGTCTATGTAATCAGGGCTTCCAAGTTTCACTTGCTAGAAGGGAGGAAATAGTGACCCAGGGAAACAGAGACTTTAACAATGTCCCTGGGAAGGGCCCTCATAGCCTGCTGAGTACAACAGATGAGAAAATTAAGACTTAGAGAAAGGTCTCATCCTAGTTTACAAAATTCGTCAACTGAAGAGGTTGAGGACTGTGTGACAAATCATTCCTAATCTCATTGTGGTCAAACAAGGACTTTTACACTACATGTAGTTCCAAAGAATACACTGGACTACAAATTTTTAAGAGGACTAGAAATTATGATCTGACAAAAGGCTAAAGTGGAACTAGAAATCTGGGGCAGAAGTAATCATGGCTTACATATATTGAGTTTGTACTGGGAGAAGTTGGTACAGTGTCTTCAGATTTCTGAAGGACTGGGATCTCCTTGTCCCCTAATACTTACTTTTTCTTCCACATTCCTCATCTCATCTACCCAGTCACCTGAGCCTATATAGAATCTAGAAGTCATCTCAGATGCCTCTTTTTATCATCCCTTCCCTCTTATGAGGTAACAAATACTGTTCTCTTCTAACCATTCATTTCACTTGCTTGTACTCACTAGAGCACTGTGACTGATTATTGTCTATAGTCATGATACTTCAGATCTACTCACTATACTGAAAGACAGCAAGATGTTCCTAACATGTACATCTAACCCATGGCATTTTCCTGCTTAAGTATTTCCTCATACATTTTAGGACAAAGGGTAAACTCTGCTAGTAAAACTAATGACTTCTGATTGGGCCCAAATTATTTCTTCATTCTCATCTCTTGTTGCTTCCCTATTCCTCCATATACTTTGCTTCAGTAAATCCATGCTACGAATATTTCCTTGGAGATGCTTTACTTAGTATTTGCTATTCCTTCATTCTCGTTTTTCACTTCAAAAATTCTCATGTATTATTCTAGATGTAGTTCAACTATTACCTCCATGTGGAATCCTTCCCTGACATACTTCCATGTATAAGCTTAGGTGATCAGCCTCCTCTTTTATCTCAGCTCCGATCTCAGAGTTCTATCTATATACTGAACAATCTCCCTCAATAGAATGTGAGATCAAGAGAAGGACTCTCATCTATCATTTATGCTTATCTACTGCTTAGAATGACCTAGCCCAGATGTATAATAAATTTATGTTGAAAAAAAAAATGGATGGGCAAATAGATGCAGAGAAAATAGAGGAGTTAAACATACTTATATCTCAAGAGGTAAAAATAAGACCAATGAAGGGCCAGCCAGATAGCTCAGCAGATTAAAGTACCTGCTTAGAAAGACAGAGGGGCTAGGGGTTCGATCCTTGGCCTGCCGTGCTGGGCCCACCCCCAGGGTACACTGAGATGGTGATTGAGACTGGGCATGGTGGTGCACACTTGTAATCCCAGTGCTTGGGAGG
>NDGM010927489.1:0-12088 GCA_002564305.1 Octomys mimax
TTGAACTCAGGCCCTTGCACTTGCCAGGGAAGCGCTTATTCCACTGAACCATCTCTCCAGCCCAGAACCACTGTTTTAAATAACTGGTTAATGAGCCTCCTATCAGACTGCCACTCACCAATACCACACTCTTGGTTGTCACAAAGGATGAATGAGTGGATGGAATCTGTCTTTTCTCACCATCCTTTCTCACATAGATCGGCTGCACTACATGGAAGAAGCTAAGGGTCGTGGGCAGGGAGTGGTGGCTCCACGGAGCTCAGCAGGCCTAGGGCCGTGCGGGCAGACTCCACACGGGGGCTGCACAGGCTGGCTCAAGGCAGAGCTGGGAGGAGTCTGCGGGTGGTGGCTGGCTCTGCGGCCTCCCATGAGTTCAGGCTGCCATCCACGGAAGAAAGAACCTGAGGAACCCGAAAACACAATTGCCAAGCATTTTCCCACTGAGGAGGGAGTGGAGGCCAGTTAAGGAAGCAGTTAAGCAGCGAGCACCTTCCTGGTATTCGGGTGTGAACCACCATGTTACCATGAGTGGTGACAGCAGGGAAGCGGGGACAAGCCTTGGATTTGTGTCCTACTAGATCCGCATGAGAGGGGCATGTTGTTCCTGTGATGTTGGCGGTACGCGAACGAGGGCACAGAAGGGCTTGCTCTGCTCCAGGGTGGCCCAGCCCACAGAAGCACATTTGAGTTGGAAGCCCACAGAAGCACAAAATACCCGGAGGGAACTTTGCCACTGTGGCACCGGTGCGTCCTGGGACACAGCTCTGTGGTCCACGTCTCCTGTAAGAGCTGGCTCCCGTGTGTCCTTCAGAGTGGCCTCTTTATTCTGCACCTGCCGAAGACGGATGAGGAGAATTGGGTCATTTTCTGACTATTGTGCATAGTCTGGGCTTAATACCCCTGGAGGTGAGGCCTTGCTCAGGAATAATTAGGGGGAGTTTGCTCTCCAGGCAGGGAAAGTGACGTGAGTGGCCTCTCCCAGCAGGGTGCCACATGGTGCCGTGGTCATTGGGGCTCCCTTTTGTGGGCCAGTGTGACTGGAGAATCAATAGTGACCATGCTAGAGTCCAGGGCTGTCCTTTCCTGCATGCAAGCCCAGTGGTGGGTAGAGCACCCCGCCTCAGTCTGCCGACCCCGAGGGAGGGGTCGAGGCCACTCTGTACCTGGGGTACCTGGTGCCGACCAAGCTTGTGGCTGAGGCGGCCATGTCCAAGCCGGAGTGCTTGTTGCTTCATCTGGTTGCTTGTGGCTTTCTGCTGTGACGCCAAGCTGGCTTCTGGTGCGCGTTTCCACGTGGCAGTGTCACAGGCCCACGTCGGTGTCGAGCTCTCTGGGGACCTGGAAGTGCGAGGCGTCTGCTGGCAAGTGTGCATCGGCTGCAGTTTCTGTCTAGGGCTTGATCATGCAGGAACCGCGGGCTGATTAATGTTGGTGGCTGGCCTGGAGTCGAGTCAACTCTCTGGCTGCTCTTAAATCCACATAAATTATCAAATGATGTTGAAAGTAGCCCTGATCGGCTCACTACGAGTTTGTAAATGAGATGTTTCAAGCCAGTGGACAGAATGTGAACACCCCGTGCCCACTGCAGCCCTGGGCGATGGTTCTGGACATGGTTGATGGGTCCCAGCCCTAGACCCAGCTGACGGGGGAAAGGGAGGGATCTTCCTCACAGCCCGAGCCCTAACCGAATGGCATGGGGGACAGAGACACCGGCAGGTGGGGCCCCAAGCAGGACGCAGGGTGGAGCCCAGCTTTCACCCTTCCTCTCATCAGGGTTTTTCTTCACCTGAAAAAATAACAGGGCCTACTTCAGGACCATCACGGAACTCAGACAACGCGCAGGGAAGTGTGGCTCAGCAGGCGGCGCAGGCTCAGTCTTGACTGTCATTGCCACCGCCCTCCTTGTTGTCAGACGCAGGCTCTTCTGGGGCAGACGAGGTCCAGGGCTAACGGAAGGAGCATCTGCACGAGCAGGACACAGACTGGAGCTGGCTGTGCCTGTCAGCGTTGGCTGTGTCGTGAGCATGCCTTTCTTCCCAGCCCAAAACCACTGTTGTCCTGGAAAATCATACTCTTTCATATTTCAGAAAGATTGAAGGGCCTGGGTGGTGACGTCTAACCTGTAGCAGAGGTGAATGTGTGACCGAGATGGCTTCCTGGCTTCTCCCAGGGACGGCTGTGGAGACATGCAGAGCTCACCCCGATGTCTGCATCTGGGGGCCCAGCACAGCGAAGGCCGGTGACAGCAGCACAGCCCAGGCATGGCTATTCCTGTGAGCTGTGTCACATGACTGAGGGGAGGCCAGAAGTGCCACAGGGCAGTAGCCAGGAGGGGAAGACCACCCCCTGCCACGCGTGTGGCTTTCCTAGGGCTGCGGAAGCAAAGTCCTACAAGCCTGGTAACTTCACAGGACAGAGGCCCATGTCCTGGAGACGTCTGCTGCCAGGGCTCCGTGGGCAGGGCCACGCTCTGTGGCACCGAGTGGGTCCTTCCTGCCTCTTCCCAGTCCCATCCTGTGGCGGCCCCTGTGTCTTCTGTGGTGTGCTCTGCAGTATGTGTCCCACGGTGTGTTGCACACTGACGGCTGCACTTTCGCCTCCTTATTTCCCTGAAGACACTGTTCCCAAGCAAGGTGACTTCTGAGGAGACGGGTCCAGCACGCTCCCTCAGGGCGCACATTCACCCTCAGCACCATGGCCCCTCATGTTCTGGTCACCTCTCTGAAGTCACCTGGGTGTCAGCAGTCGAGGGAGGTGGGGGGCATCCAGATAAGCTCCCATGTCCCCCTCAGAGTGACACATTTAAATTCCCTAAAAGCAAGTTGTGCTATTATATTGCAAATGGCACACTGCTTTGTGTTTTTGAGTTAAAATATCAATTTTCAGAGGGTAACCATCTGGAATTCAGCTCCCTGTGCGTGCGTCCCCTTTGCAGTGGCTCTTGCCTCCTGCAGGACAGTCCAGGTGAGGACCCCAGTGGATTTTGCACGCTCCAATGTGATTTTAATATCTTCTGAAACACCGTGTCTCAAGGAAACAGCTCGTTAATGCTTGCTTTGCATGAAAAAGTCTACACGAGAACATCACAATGCACGATGCATTGCATCGTTAAGATCAAGCTCTGGAAGAAAGGAGTAATGCTGGCTAAGAGTCGTGAGCTCCATGTGCGGGGTCCGGGCCTGGCGCCCCCTCATGGTGCAGAGGCCCATACTTCCTGTTGCCAGACTTAATGAAATTACCTTCGAGGACAAAAAGCTTGTAACTCCACTAGATGGACTGTTTAATCTTGAAAATAAAAAGATTTTTACAATTTCTTGGCCACTTAAAGGCTTACTGTTCTGATGTTTTCCCTTCCTGTGTGCTTTGCCGTGCATGGTGAACTGGTCTTGCAGTTTCTCGGCACCTCTTCACAGTGTCTAGAGACGAGCTTGCCCTTGGAGGCAGCCTCTCCTTTTCTGACATCTGACATTACTGAATGACGGACAGGTGGCCATATGTGAGCAGTAAACACAGTATTTGTGTGTGCTTTTGGAGCACATACGTGTTTAAGCGCTGTGGAAAATATCCTCATGCATCCTATTTTGGCTCTGCCCTCCTATTCCTTGAGGTACTTTTATGGTCAGGCACACATGCATGTGATGATCGTGTGGCCCCCTTGGATTATGTATTGCCTCTAATGAAATTAAACATTTTTGTTCACCCTTGGGCAACCTCTGGAAATAAGACAATGGTTTCAGTTGTTTGTTTCCTGGAGAAATGTTAATGATTAACTTAAGAAGAATTTCTTTTACCCCGCTGACTAATTTTTCATAATTCCATACAATTGCCGGGCACCTTATCTTTGTTTAATGTATCCTGCCCCAAGAACGAGCTCCTGTAGCATTGGCACGGATGTAGGGCTGGCTGGGGAAAACGCACTATTACATCTAACGACTGGTTCTTTTCAATTGAGGGGATTTTTTTTTTTTTTAAACTTAAGCCTTGTCCACAGCTAAATATGTTGAATCCAGGCTTTGCTTTAATGGTGGTTAGATAAAGCATCTGTCGGATTTATTTGGATACTAACTTTTGCCTGAATCTACACAGTAACTAATGTTTTCCACATGTGCCCAGCAAGTCTTACTGGTGCACCCCAGCATGCAGCGAAACATTAAAGAAATGTGAATTTCAGAGAGATCACAGCCTCAGAGCAATGTTCTTCAGGACGCAGTTAGGTGGGCAACTCTGTGCATGGGGTGGATGAGGCAGCTGGCCACTTACTGTGACTGTTAGCAGGGTGCCCGTGTGTGGCCTGCGAGACGTGGGTTCCGTGGTAGGAAGCCCACATGTCTGCTGAGAGTTCTAGGTGAGGCCCAAAGCTAGAAGCACCATACCAGCCCATCATCTTTACTGCTTATTCAAGAGTGTTACTTTTCATAGAAGCTTCTTTTATGAGATGTGACTGGCAAAAAAAAGCTGTACTTATTTGACATCCAGAATTTGATGGGAATGGAGGTAGGCCTATGCTTGCAAAACAGTCCCTTCAGTCTATGCCAAAAATCTACCAGCCACTTCCAACAGCCTCACCTTCTTTGTCTATTGGTAGTATTTTGTGAGAAAACCACTGAACATATGATCTCCCTTAGCAACTGTTTAACTCTATGCCAGAGCATTGTCAGTGCTAAATGGTGCTGTATCTCTCGGCCTTATGAGGGTATATCAAGAACTACGGTGGCTGTTTAAATCTTAAAAATTTGTTCCAGTTAAGACACATGGGGCCAGGTGTGGTGGTGTACACCTGTAATCCTAGCACTTAGGAGGCTGAGGCAGGAGGATCACCCCTAGTTCGAGGATACCCTCAATTACATAGTGAGTTCAAGGCTGGCCTGAACTACACGGTGAGATCCTGTCTCAAAAAAACCCCAAAAGGTTGCATGGGCATTGGTCTCCCCAAGCTCCTTCCCTGCTTAGCCATGGTCCTGGGCACTTCTGACGCAGTTCTGAGGCCTTCTTTCCCCAGTGTCTTTTGTGGCGCTGTCATGGCCCCCTTGATGTTCTGACTCAATTCAAGACGCTCACCCTTCGTGGATGCTTTGACCTTGGGAGGAGCCAGGAGTCATGCACTACCAGATCTGGTGAGTGAGATGGCTGAGGATGTGGCACTGCATGCTCCGGAGATGCCTTTCCCTGGGATGGCGCCTGGCAGCGGCATTCAAACTACGCCTTGGTGACACCTTGCAAAGATGCTCAAGGAGGACGTGGCACTGCTTCAGAAAGTGGCGAGAAGGATGCATTTAAGGGTGCTTGAGGAGGGAGAGGCACCCAAAGGAACTCATGGCCGTGTGTCTCTTACTAAAATCAATGTTAATTTAAAGATTCCAGGGAATCCTCACTGGCCCTCATGTTTGTCTTGCATAGTGGAAACTTTGCGTTCTCTGAGCCATGGTTCCCTGTTTCTCTCCTATCCTGGGTCCTGCCAACCAGCACTGTATCCTACCTCTGCTTGCCTGAGTCTGGCCCTTTCAGAGTCGTTATGTTCATTGGGAGATGCCTGTCCTCCAGGTCTAGCTCCTCTTAGATGGCATGTGATCCCTCCTGCTGTGGCAGGTGCTAGACTTCACTTCTGCTTTGGGGCTGAGCGTTTCCTCCCAGGTGTGCACACTGCGCTGCTTCTGTGCACCTGCCCACTGTGTAGCACTTCAGCAGCTCCCACATCGCGGCTGTGGGGTGCAGGATTTCCGCTCCACTGGCCTTGCTGGAACCCGCATGCTGTCGTCAGTAATTTAATGTGAGTGCTGGGCATGTGCGTGTCTGCTTTAGAGACCCGTCTTTTCAATTCCTTTCTCAGTCTTTAAATTAGTCTATATGGGGTTTTTGCCAGTTTGTTTTGGTGGTTTTTGCTGTTGAGTTGTGAGCGTTCCTTATATATTTTGGTTACTAACCCCTTATCTGATATATGATTTGCAAACACTTTCAATATTCCTAAGAAAAGACTGCTTTTCATTTGTTGGTTCCTTTGCTGTGCAGAAGCTTTTAGTTTGATGCAATCCCATATTCCTATGTTTGCTTTTGTTGCCTGTGCTTTTGTTCTCAGAGCCAAGGGATTGAAAATACAAATTAACAAGTCTTTAACTAGACTAAGAAGGAAAAAAGAAATAAGACTCCAACATACAAAATTAGAAATGAAAGGGGACAACATACCCAATGGCACTGAGATAAAAAGATCATAAGGGACTATTATTCTATGCCAACAGCTTAGATAACCTAGAAGAGCAGGAAACATTCCTAAACCATGCACCCTGCCACGACTGACTGGAGAGGAGGCAGAAAGTCTGAATAGACTAATAGCACATAGGGAGGTCGGATCAGTAATCAAAAACTGTCTAACAGAAAAATGCAGACCAGATGGTTCACAGTTGAATTCTACTGAACATTTAAAGATGAATCAATACCAATCCTTGTTAGACTCTCTGCAAAGGACAGAAGTAGAGGAAACTTTTTTTAAAGTTGGACAGTAACAGCATTACCCTGAAACCAAAGTCAAAGATTCTTTAAGAAAAGGACACTTGAATATCCCAGATGTACATGGACCCCAAAATCCTAAAAAACTAAGCATAACTAAAAAGCAAGCTGCATTCACAACACAAAATTACAGAGATCTGCTTCCATGACCTAGTGGGAAACACCCTGGGATGCAGGGATGGTTCAACCACGCAAATCAACCAACATTCACGTTCATGCAGGTCAGTGGTCACTGCAGCCGATGCTGGACAAGCACTTGACAGAATGGATCATACTTTCATGTTCACAACTCACTGTGAATTAGACACAGAAGACTTTCCCACAATGGAACAGAGGCCATATATAAAAGACCACAGGTAACATACTTGACTGTGAAGGACTCAAAGCTATTCCCCCAAGACTGGGAATAAGAGAAGGGTGACCATGCTTGCCACTTCTACCCCACGCAGTTGGGAAGCCCTTGTTAAAGTTCTGCCAGAGGAGTAGGAAAAAGAAATGAAAGGCATCTAAATCAGATACAAAGGAGTTCCATTTGGGTCTGATTGCTGATGACACGGCTTCTACGCGGAGAGCCCAAAGACTACACACAAACACGGTAGAATTAGTGAAAGGTTTCAGTAGAGTCATAGGATACAACTCAACACACGGAAATCAGTTGTGTTTCTATACACTGATGATGAGATACCTAAAGAGAAATTTTAAAGAAATACTGTTTATAATAACATCAAAAATAATAACATACTTAGGAGCAAACTCAGCCAGAATGATGAATGACTTATGCCCTGAAAACCAGAGAACCCTGATAAAAACAATTAAAACATACACGGATAAATGAGGAGATGTCCCATGTGCATAGATTGAAAGAACTGATAGTGCTAAAATGTCCATACTACTCAAGAGTATTTACAGATTTAATACAATCCCTGTCAGAATCTCAGGGACATTTTTTTTTTTTTTACAGAAACACAAAAAAGTCCTAAGATGCATATGGAATGGAAAGAGGCTAAATAACCAAAGCAATTCAGAACAAGAATAGACCTGGACACAGTGCTTGACTTCAAAACATATTACATATTACAAAGTTACTATAATAAAAACAGTATGATACTGGCATTAAAAATGGGTACACAGACCTAAGAAATAAAATAGAGCCCAGAAGTACACCTGTTAGATCTTTGAGAGGGTGAGAGGTGTGCGAAACGGGGAAGGGGGAGTCTCTTCAATAACTATTGCTGGGAAAACTGAGTATCTCCATGCAAAAAAGAAAGAGGACGAAGGAAGGGAAGGATGGGAATAGGAAAGAAAAGGGAATGAAGAAGGAAAGGGAGAAAGGAAGGGAAAAAAGAAAAAGAAGGGAGAAGGAAAGAAAAGCAGGAAAGAGGATTCTTACTTTATGGCATGCACAGAAGTCGTCCCTGGAGCACGGCTAGCTGGGCGCACCACTCCTTCCCATTATATTACAAGAAAACTGAGCTACAGAGAGGTGACGCACGTGTCACCCTTAGCTACAAAGACAGTGAAGGGTAGAGCCAAGGCTTGAGCCAGGTGGGTGGGCCCTGGGCACTCTGTGCAGCAGCTCCTTGTGGCTCCCAGCAGAGGCTGCTTGGCGGCACCTGAAGAGCAAGGCCTTTGAGGGGAAAGGCCTGTGTTCCAATCCCAGGGCACACCTGGAGCCTGGTGTCGACCTTGCGAAGCTCATGTGTGGAGGGGCTGCACCGCACCTTGGTGTCTGTCTCCCTCTCACTCCTGCTGTGGGGCTCTCGGCCTCTGCTCTACTCTATTCCTTGGTGGTCTCCTGTGGTCCCCTCTATCACCCTGTTAAGGGGCCAATGAGTCTGCAGGTGTTCTGCTAAAGCAGGGCTCTGCCAGGGTTCAGGAGTCCTGTTCTGTTCAAACAGAGGCCAGTCCTTGTGCTCCTCTTCTTAGTACCAGGGCTGTGTCCATACGAGACAAGAAATAGTCCCTTGGGACTGGAATTGTCTGGGTAACATTATTTGTGTGTTTTATTGAAGTGGAAGTTATGATTATCAGTGATACCAGAAATTCCAGACATTCAAATACAGTCCAACCTTCTGTGTAGCAAACCACATCCCTAAAAATGATTAGCTTACTTATATACCTTCCTGCCGAGTCTAGAGTCCCAGGATGAAGGTGGCAGCACCTCCAGGAGTCAGGTGTGTGTATAAGCTTGGCGCTGGCAGGGATGGAGTGGCTGGGCAGGAAGGTGCTGCGCGGCTTGGCTCACTCCTTCTTCATTGTCACTCTGGCCAGGTCACCCCAGCTCCCTGCTTGATGCTGGCCGCAGGGCTCTGGGGAAGCTGGCAGCAGGCTTTCCCTTCTCTGTGAGTTCACTGCCATTCACGATCCCTGTGCAGCACCCGCTATAGCTGGCCTTGCCTGCAGACCACGAGCTCACCCGTGCCCCGGGCCTCAGCTTTCTTTCACATGCGCTACTTCTTTTGTTTCTTGTTTTGCTTGTTTGTTTACTTGGTAGGAGTTGTAAGCAGAGAGATGCTCTACCTTGAGAGGGATGGTGGGCAGGCAGTGTCCCTCGAATCAAGCTTGCCCGACACTGCCTGCCATGGTGACATCAAGCTGGGCACTTTGGACAGCTGGCTGTTTGCACCCGAGCTGCAGGCTGTGGGGCCGGAGGTGAACCCAGCACTGTATTGCTCACCGCCACCTGTTCCCAGCTCTCACCAGCCCCTTCAGTGCAGAGGGGCAAAGGAACAGAGCTTCTGGCCCTGCCCATAGGCCCTCGATGCAAGTGACTGCGGGGACGCCTGGCCTCATTGCCACTGCTTTAAGTCTGTTTTTTCTCACTTAGAAATTAAACAGTCGGGCCAGTGAACACGTCGCTACTAGAGCTATGAGTGGCAGGAAGCTGCTGCGTGTACCAGGCTCCATACTGGGATGGAAATGCTATCAGGAGGACGCAAAGCAGGGGTGAGCTAAGCCGGCTTGAGAGCTGGGAGGGGGGCTGCGTGGGGAGGCCGGGAGTTAGACGAGGGACCAGCGTGAGACAAGGGCCGTCTTGCTTCAAGGGCGTGACTTGGGCAGAAGCAGCAGGCGGAAAGAGGCCTGCAGTGTGCGGACAGCGGGGAGGTCACAGGATGCCCCAGGCCACCCCTCATGATGCCTGGCAGGGGAGCGGGGAGCTGCGCGTTCTCATGGTCTGAACTTGGTGCAGGTGAGGCCGCGGGGGTGGGAGGCCCTAGCAGCCAGCGGCCGGGGCAGCAGTGATGGAGGACTACAGCCCTGTGAAGGAGCTGTGCGCTGCAGTCACAGGAGGGCTCAGGGGAGATCCCAGAGAGAGGTGAAGGAAAGACAGGGGACCAGCAGCTGCTCTTAGAGGAGAGGATGTGAAGTGTCACTTGTGTGTTTCTTAAAACTGCTCTTTGGCTGCTCAAAACACTGCCCACAGAGCTGCCATGAGACCCACCCATCTCCTCTGACGCGGCATTGTCCAAGGAATTGGAGCCGGTGTCCTGCGGGACCCCACACACATGCAACAGGTACGTCTCATGGGGGCCTTGGGACAGAACCAGCGTGGTGACAGCCCAGAAATGGCTGGTAAGGGGATGTGGGCACACAGCGAGCGTCGCACAAGTTCAGGAGGACTGAACCGTGCCTCTTGCAGGGTCCACGTGGGTGTCATGGAGGTCCCTCAGCCATACTCAGACAAGGTCTCCTCAGATCTGCAGAATCAGGGCGGCAAAGGGCAAAGACAGCATGAAGGTGGCGGGGCTGTTAGAGGAGACTGCGGGGTGGGTGCGTTGGGTGTGCTGTGCACAGGCGTGAGGTGGTGGTGTGCGACAGTGTGCGGTGTGCGTGGAGGAGCACAGCCGGGAGCCTCAGCACGCCCGGGAGGTGGGGCTGTGCTCAGCGCATCTGGCGCAGGTGAGGCAGACCTGCTTCCAGCCCTGGATGCTGGCCCCATCCTTCTTTGTCATTCCAGCCTGTGATTTTTGAGTTCTCTGGAAATAAAATATTTCAAAACTAAATTTAAAATAAAAATAAAAGCTTCCTAACACTTGTTGCCCAGCTTTGTTCAACCTCCTTTACCACGGAGTCTGGAGAGCCTCACCCAAGCCCGAACTCCTCACACCAGAACCCTGCTTTCTGGCGCTACAGGTCTGGCTCCTGTGCTGGTCACTGACTGGGCACAGGACAGCTGGGGCCCGCAGTCTTGTGGCGCTTGCAAGTGGGAGACATGGAAACAGGGGTGAACCTTCTGCTGAACGTGCCTCAGACACTGAAATTGTATTATAACAACGGAGTAATTTAAAATGCTTTTCTCTTGTCCTCTGCACCTGTTGACCCCCAGTGCCCTTTTCTCTTTGCTTAGGGCTCTGGATGGACCCCAGCACCTTCCTCAGGGCTCCTGTCTTTGTCCGCCTGGCAAGGATGGCTTGCTCAGCATGGGGACTGGCTCGGAGCACTGGCAGGGACACCGCGGGCCGCTAGGGCACTGGGTGTCCTCTTTGCTGTGGGCAGGAGCAGGGCGGGCTCATTCGCTTGCTCCTCAGCCACCCGAGGCAGCGTCTTCCTTCCTTCCTGGCTCCTACATTGCAGTGGGCGAAGGCAAGGCTGTTCCAGTCAGTCAGGAGAGTGCGGCCAGGCAGGTGGGCGTCAGAGCTGCCTGGCAATGCATGATGCCAGGGTTTCTTTGTGAAAGTGACGGCTTTGCAAGCAGCCAGCATATGGGGGCAGGCAGGTGGCCGGACAAGGCTCCTGTCCTGGGTTTGCTAGACAGGAGGCCCTGCTGCATGCTGTCAGTGAAGGGCATGGGACCGAGGCTTCAGGAGCCGTGGCCAGGCTGAGCCCTGACAGGGGACCCTGCCGTGAACGAGGCTGGTGCTGGGCGCTGTCAGCCCTTGTCAGCACTGAGGCGTTGTGACACTGCCTACCTGTGTGTGCGCGTGCACGCAGCCCCACAGCACTCACAGGCAGAGTGGCTCCTGTGTGGTGGATGCAGAACACCTGGTGCTGTGCCAGTGGGAGGTGACAGGTGGGGCCAGGATGGTGGCATGGGTTGAAAACTCCAGATCTCAGGTGACTCGACCCCTCTCCGGCTCCACAGGCCTGACATTGCTGGAGCTTCAGCTGCTTTTGAAACCATTTCCCAAAAATACCTGCGAGCCAGATTCCTCCTGAAAGTGTGTGGCCGAGCAGGGTAGCAGCCCCTCGCAGGCCGGCCTGGGCCGGGGCGATGTCTGGCCTGTGTCCTGCAGCCAGGTCTTCACGTGGCTGCCTACTGTCCCTCCTCCACACAAAGCAGAACATGTTTGTCCCGAGCCTTTGCCCTTGTCATTCTTCTCACCAGGATTATTGGGACTCGATTAAACTTGCTGAGTTGTTTTGCTTCCTGGACTTTGGGAATGGAAAGGATACAGCCAAGTAAAGGCTAGGCGGCACCCAGCACAGTTAGAGCAAATACTGCCTGCTGGAACACGTGCAAGGCCGTGCCCTTCAAGGTACCTCAGCCTCTGTGCCCTGGTAGAAGCCACTGTCCTCACGGGAGGCCACCCAGGACTTTTGGCATTTCCGGCAGTGTCCAGTGCTGCAGTACCTTCTGTCCTCTTTG
>NDGM010927754.1:0-14239 GCA_002564305.1 Octomys mimax
TTCCTTCATTTTGAGTGTCAGGTATTTGTCCCAGCAACGAGAGAAGAGTAACTAAGACAGAAGTCTTTCAGAATAAAACATGAGTAATGGCCTGAGGCGTCTGCTCAGTTCCTGGAGGGGAGGATGGTGTGTGCTGGGTACATGGCGTCTGGCTTCAGGTCTGCAAGATGCTGCCGTGTGCGCAGGCGACTTCATTGTTCTCTGGTAGTAAGTACTGAGCAGGCTCGGGTTTTCTTCAGACAGGAACAAAAAGCCAGCTCACACAGCACAGTCTTAAAGAAGAATGCTTTTTGTACTGTTGGTTTAATATTTCACGAGAGTGTACTCACTAGCCTAAGTTAATGCTAAACAACAATACTTGGAATTTGACTCTCAGACTTGTGATTTTCTAAGTGTTTAAATTCTTATATTTTCTTAAAGCCCACATAAGTGAGCTGTTCAGTTGACATTAGAATACTGAGACTCACCTGCCTGCTACTCAGACTATAAGGACCTATTTGTTGAATTAGTTCTTGGTGTTCGTCTTTTATTTATTTACTTATTTATTTTGTATGGTCTCACTACTAGATCCGACTCATAGTGATCCACCTGCTTGTACCTCCCAAGGCCTGGGATTACAGGCCTGGGTAGGCACAACAGGCCCGGGGATCGAACCCGGCCCCTGCGCCTGCTTACCGGCGCTGTAATGTGATGAGCTATTTGGCTGGCCCTCAGTCTTCCCCTTAGTTAATGGTTAACTTTGTTTCCTTCAAGTTATTTATAACTGACTCGGGATGGCGACCCGCCCTGGGGTAGCGCTGAAGCCTCCAGCTGCACCCAGCTGCTGAGCTGCAGTGCCAAGCACAGCCTGGTAGAGCAGCCGGACGGTGGGGCCGGGTTCTTCGCCAGCCTAGTTGGTGGCTGAGGGTGGGCTACCAAAGAATACTGTGTTAGAGGGAACTCGGAGGGTGTTTAGCTCCATATTTTCTTTAGTAGAATGATCCTGCCTACAGAGCAGGTACTTACACACTCCTGCGCAGCTTTCCCGATGCCTGGGACTGCTCACAAGCCACACTCCTTCTGTCCTTTGGCGCGACAAGACAAGCTCGTCACTGTACAACAGGAAAGCAAACAGAAAGCAGTGCCCTTGGTGGCCTGCAGGCTCCAGACTGGGCGTGCTGGATAATCCTGGGCACTGATTTTATTTCCTGTCAAGTGAGAGTGAAGGACATGACGACGACGGTCTGCGCCGTGCTTAGCACTTCTGACATGCGACGCTTACGTGTCTGTCCTGCGATGCGTCCCGGGAGGCTGTGTCAGGCCCGCCGCTCTGCATGGGCTGCTGTTAGAAAAATGAGGGAGAAGAGGACCTGGTCACTTCCTTCCTTCGGACTCAGGGAGGAGCCCGGGTGGGGCGCTGCCACCACTCACGTCCAACTTGGAACTTGCTGTGGCCCGCGCAAATCAGGGTGGTGCGGGGCTACACCCCGGTTTTCAAGCTTTTTCTCCTCCCTCTTCTAGTTTAGAACATGGGGGGAATTTGCGCGGGAGGGGCGTGGCGCGCTCGGCTGTCACGCTGCCCCGCTCCGCAGCCACTCTTCTGGCCTCCCTTCTGCCCTGCCCGCGCCGAGCAGCGCTGTGCAGGCCGCCGTGCTGGCCCTGACGCTGCCCCCGGGGCTAGACAGCTGCTAGATGAAAGGCGCCTGGATTTCGGAGCTCGGCGTTGTTGGCCTCGAGATGACGCCTACCGTGAGAAGGACTGGGCGCTTCCTCCCCGGGTGCCCTTAGCTCAGTGTCCCACCAGTCATGTTTCAGAAAGAAATTCTCTTCTCGCTTCATTTCTGATGCTTTCTTTTAGGTTTTTTGTGTAGTTTGGCTTCATGGTTTCAAATGTCCATCTCCAGCCCACCAAGTTGACCTTATTTCTTTGAAACAGTCTAATCCTATCAAATGGGAACACACAGAAACTAGATGAATAAAGAAATAAAGGCTAGATGAACAAAATGTCCATTCCGTATCACAGGGAAACCTTGTAAAGCCAAGAAAATCGACAGGGATGCAGAGCAAGCTGTTCTTTGCCGTCTCTTTTGTAAAGTTCCATTGTGCGAGAGTGGAGACTTCGTCCACTGTACTGCCTTTTGCAGAAAAGATTTCAGGGAAGGCCGCGGTCACTGCTAAGGAGAGGCAGGATGGGAGTCACATAACTAGAGGTGAGGGCTGGGGGTATGTGGTGTGCTCTTCTTAAGACCGTACCCCCTCACACAGCCATCGCGGCCCTTCACAGGAGCAGAATCGCTCTGCGAGTTGCTAAGGATCAGAATGGGCTGTGAAGCGGCATGTCAAGATTTTACTTTTGCTATGAATTAAATAACGAAAATGCTAAAGAATGAGAATCAGTTTTCCTGATAAAGCCGTTTCTTAAATGAGATACTGTGTGCACGTGAATGTGTAACTTTCGGCTTCACTTATTTCTCAGTGGATTCATCTCCGTCAACTTGTTATTTTTTCTTATTTTGCAGCAGTGACGTTGGAGAAGACGGACACCAGCTGCTGAAGTGTTTTTGGCATGCAGGTGCTGACCACCTGGTAGATTTAACTTTTAATTTTTTCAGAATGAGTGCTTCTTTTATGAACTGCGATGAAGCACAGGAACTAAAAAATGTCTCCTGCACGTCATGCATCACAGTGCTCAACTAAGCGCAGCACCGCAGAGGCTCGCCTGCATCCCCTCACGCGCTGCTGTTCAAGCCCCTAATGCCTTCTGCTACGCTGCCAGCAGTACTAACACGCCCTCCCTGCAGCCACCGAATAAAGAGCCATGGGCAACACAAGAATGGTCCTGACTGTTTTTCAACACAACTTTTCTTTGATGCATTCATTACTAAAGGAATCAGCCTTTATTCCTCTTGCCTCACTTTTTACGTGCTAATGAAGGACAGTTACTTTTGAAGAGAGTCCCTCCCAGCCCTTGGTGTGTGCCAGTACTTAGGGATGCCCTGTGGAAATGGTGCCTGGGAGAAAGATGGCATTGTGCACATGCAGGCTGGGCTTCCGGGGCAGGCCGTGTTCCAGGGGCACCCAGGTGGGGTGGTAACCATGTTGCCACCACATTGGCTGTGCTCCCTTTGTCTCTGTCAGCAGGCAGAGGAGTCTGATGACTTCTTTCCTGTCCATGGACCACACCCTGGAGAAGAACCTCCAGCAGCTCTGAGCAGGAATTCCTGGTAGCCAGGAAGCCTTTGTGAAGTCTGCTACCTTTGCATAAGGCCCTGGTGCCCTGTCTAGCCAGCTTCAAACTACAGCTCCCTCAGAGCCTGGTGTCAGCCCTCCGGCAACCAGCCCAAGAGATTTTCCTTCAGAAGGGTGGCTGGGTATCTTTGTCCTCCAGGATCCAGGTTAGACTCTTCCATTACCCACCATCCTTTGGCACCTGGAAATGCCAATTTGTGTGTGTCTTCTCCATTGATGTTATGGGCAGAAGAGCCTTAGCAGGGCTCCCTGGCCCTCTCTTTCCCTCTGACCTGCTGACCTGCAGAGAGTCACCTGAGAGCACCAGTTGTGATCTCTAATACCCATCATGCATTTGTTCTGCACCAGGGACCACAGCAAGGGCTGTCTTGTGAGCGAGGTCCTGTTATCACCCATAGTGTAGATTTATGGAGAAAGGCACTTCCCAGTGATCAAAACCTGCTAGGAAGTGACAAAAGCAAAGCTCACATCCGGGTAATCTAATTCTGAGACCATAGCATTCACTCAGTCATTTGTTCATCTGCACTTTCATGCACACATACGGGTCGAGGTTGGTGCCACTTCCTGCTTGTCCTGCCAGTGGGGCAGCCCCCCCCCCATGCACACGTGTTGAGTGGTGATGATTGTTTATATCTTTCACTTACATGTATTTTGAAGATGTGCATTATTTGTCTATGTATTTGTATTTAATAAATGGACGGTATTGCTCGAGTTACTCTGTGTTTAAAGCGCTGTCCCCACTGTATCTCAGTACTCTGATTCTTCACACTGCATGGATCTGTCTCACACGTTTACGACCTCCTGGGCCAGCCTCTGTGGGGCAGGTGATGTCCTTGTCCACAGATGGATGTGGTGCATCGCCTTGTGCATGTTCTCTTGTACGGTTGATTCTCAGGGTTTCTCTGAACTGTATAGCTAGGACCAGAACTGCTTGGCCCTACAGCGTGCGAGTATTTACTTTCACTGCGTCCTCCTCCAGTGCTGTCTGGAGCGGGCCCACCCATTCTTGCTCCCACTGGAAGTGCGTTGGGCTCAGACATCCTCAACCTCTCTACCTGTGAATGTTCGAACATTGCAGCGTTAGGCTGCTGTACAATGTGTGCTAGGAAAAATGGTATCTACATTTTAAAAAATTCATTACAGTAAAAATATGCTGCCACGAATCCCCTTCAAAGTGTTGCCTCGCTTTGGAGACACACACATTGTCCCCGTACCCTTTTCTGAAGCAGTACTGCAAGTTCTCTTGCCTGAGTGTCTCTAGTTGTGCTGTTATGGCTGCCTGGATATTCTGAGAAGTTCAAAATGTTTACCTCCATGGTCATTTTGATTTGGGGAAGAGCTGGAAGTTAGAGTCTGCTGGGCGTCACGGGTACATTCTGCTGCTCCCATGAGCCTGCTTTTCTCTGGGATGGTACCTGCCGGCAGCACTCGCCACACTTGTTTATGTTTTAATCAGGATGTGTCTGCAGTGCGCAGTACCGACGCTCCCTGAGAGGAGCCCATGCATTGCATGTGCCTTCTCTCCCCTTCTGCTCCGCTCTCTTCCAGCACTTAATCTCTGTCCCTTTTGCCAAAGACCTAGACGTGTTTCCTGTTATTTATTAATTTAATCTTTATGTTTTGGGTTTCTCATACAAGCTAAGCCATGTCATATTTTAGCGTATGTGTATGATTTATTGCCATTCACATGGTTTCAAGGCACATCCATTTTTCTACAAAGGACAGAGATTTATTCTGTATGTCAGTAGTGCACTGCTGTGTGTAAATGCTACATATTCTTTATCCAGCCGTCAGTTCAGACTTAGCTTCCGGGATTTGTGCTGCTATGCATGTGGGTATACATAGCACTATAACACGATGTCTGTCACACTTGTAGGAAGATACCAAGAAGGGGAATAACTATTCCTCTCGATCAAAACAGAATCAAATAGAATTTGATGCTGGATCAGATAGACCTGAATCAGAAAGAATTTCCAGATTTAGTTTTATGGGAACTCTCGTTATTGGTTTCCATTATGATTGTGCTAGCTTATACTCCCACTGCTTGTACAAGGCTTCCCTTCTCCTCACAGCCTTACCAGCACTTGTTACTGTTTGATGGTGACCATTCTTTCTGGAATATGATGGAATCTTAGTGTTGTGTTATTTTGCATTTCTTGACTAGGCAGTGATGTTGGATGTTTTTCCACATATGCGTTGGCCATTGTACTAGTTCTGAGAAGGGCCTGTTCATTTCAGTTGCCCACTTTTTGGCTGGGTTTTTAAAGTTTGGGGTGTCTAATTTTTTGAGTTCATTATATATTCTAGATATGAGCTCTCTGTTCTAGGAGTAGCTAGAAAAATTTCCCACTCTGTAGACCATCTCTTTGCTTTTTGGTTGCTTCCTTTGCTGTGCAGAAGCTTTAATTTAATGTAGTTCCACTTGTTTATTTTTGATGTTATTTCTGGTGCAACTGGATTTCTGTTCAGAAAATCTTTGCCTATGTCTATGTCTTCAAGAGTATAAGCTATTTTATCTTCCAGGAGATTGTGTTTCATTTTAATATTTAGTTCTTTGTTCACTTTGATGTTAATACAATACAGAAGTAAGATATGTAGCTTTAGATTCAATCTTCTGCTTGTGTATAATCAGTTTTCCCAGCACCATTTGTTAAAGAGGCTCTCTTTCCTCCAGTGTATGTTTTGGCCTGGCGTTGTTCCCGCACCCTCTCTTCCATTGGTCTGCATGTCCATTTTATGCCAGTACTGTGGTGGTTTCTAAAAGAACCATAACTTTGCAATATAACATAAAGTCTGGAATTGTGAAAATTCACCATATTTTTATTATACTTCATAGACACTGAAGAGACTTGCAGAACTACTTCAGAACATGGCAGGAACAATGGAGTAAGTGTGTTTAAAACAAGGGAAGTATTTTGAGGAGTGTTAGTGGCAGTATATCTTTTATTGTAGTTGTTCTGAACACTCACCGTGTATTTTGGGGAACTCTCGCGCTGTCTCTGGAGACAGCTCCTGAGACAGGGTCACTTTTGATGTGCCATATTCAGCCTAAACTCCAAATTCTCGAAGGCTTTGGTGTGCCTCGTTTCATTGCGGTTGTAAGTTGGGTGCTCCTACTTTCATTTGTTGATGAAAAATCTGAGCCTAAAGGGCTCTTTGATAATGAATAAAGAAGGGCTTTTGATGCCCCTGCTGCTTTTTCTAATGAATACTAATTTGCACCCAAACATCATGTTCTAAGATTTTTGATCATCTCAGCAAAAACAGTCTTAAGAGCTTGAAGAAAGGAGCATGTACTGGTTGTGGGCAGGACGGGGGATGCGGACAATTAGCTGCTTGGGGTTGGTGGGCCTTGCATGCAGGCTCCGATGAAGCCAACCTTATAAAAAAGGAAAGAAAAATACAAATTCATGCAATAAGGAATGAAAAGAAAGAAATCTCTACAGATTCTGTAGAAGTGCAGCAGATCAATACCTACTTCAAAAATCTTTACTCTTGTGCGATGGAGAAAACAGAAGAAATAGATTCCTAGATACATAAACACAGGATTACCTCAGTAGATGCAGAAAAAGCTTTTGATAAAGCCCAGTACTCATTCATGATAAGTTCTTCAGAAGCTGGAATACATAGTCTTTACTCAACTGGATAAGAGCCATCTATGACAAATGAACAGCCAGCATCATACTAAATGGACAAGAATATAAAGTTTTCATTATGAAATCAGGAACAAGACAAGGGTGTCCACTATCATCCCTCCTACTCAATCTAGTTCTGGAAACATTAGCTACAGCAAATAGGCAAAAGAGAGAAAAGAAAAAAGAACAAGGATGGAAAGGGAAAAAAACATCAAAAGACTTGTAGAATTAATAACCAAATTCAGTAGCATAACTGGATATAAAGTCAACACTCAAAAATCAATAGCATTTCTGTACAAAAACAAACACATGGAGTGAAAAATTAGGGAAACCACACATTTCATTATAACAGTGAAAAATACTCGAGAATCAGTCTCACAAAGGAAGTAAAATCTATACAGTGAAAATTACAGTACAGTAAAAAGATTGAAGAGAATTTCAGGAAATGGAAAGATATCACTTGCTAATGGATAGGAAGAATCAACATTGTGAAAATAGCCATACTTCCAAAAGTCGTAAACAGCTTTAATGCAATCCCAACCAAAATGCCATTGGCAAACCTCACAGACTTAAAACATTACTAAAATTCATCTTGAAACAGAAGTGACCTAGAATAGCAAGAGCAATCTTCAAAAACAAAAGGCAGGAGGGATCACAATCCCTGATTTGAAATTACACTGAAAAGCTACTATGATAAAATTAGCATGGTATTGGCAAAACAAAACAAAACAGACCTGAAGATTAATGGAACAGATTAGAAGACACAGCCATAACTACAAATATATTCAGCCACTTTATCTTTGAGAAAGGGGTCAAACATGTTCACTGGAAGAAAGATAAGTCTCCTTAATAAAGGGTGCTGAAAGACTGGCTTTCCACATGCTAAAGACTAAAACTAGACTCATGCCTATCACCATACACTTAATTACTGTCAAAATGATCAAATATATAAATATTAACGTAGGAACTCTAAATCTATTTGAAGAGAAAAATATGCAGAGATCTTAAAGACATAGAGGCAGGCAGAGAGCTCTTGACCGAAAGCCAGTCTGCAGGGGCAGCACTTCAGAAGAAGCAACAGGTGGAATCTCATCCTATTGAAAAGTTCTGCATATCAAAAGGAACCAACAGAGTCAAAACAAAATCCATGAATTGGGAAAAAATCTTGGCCAACTGTCTCTCAGAAAAAGGTCTTCTATTTAGAACATACAATGAATGTTTTGAAAATCAGTCCCCCAAATTTCAGAGATGCAGAAAATGAGCATCTGAGATGAATGCTAACTTCTCAGAGGAAGAAATACAAATGGCAAGTACATGAAAACACGTTGAACATCACTGGTCATTCAAGGAAGGCAAATTAAAGCAACACTGAGACTCCGTCTTGCCCCAGAAAGAATGGCCATCATAAAGAAATCAACTAATAACACATGCTCTTTAGAGACGCTGTGGGGAAAAAGGACCCCTTCTCCACTGTTGGTGGGACCATAGACTGGTGCAAGCACTGTGGAAATCGGTGTGGAGATTCCTCAAACTAGGGTTAGAGGTCTCATTTGACCCAGCTATTCCCCTTCTGGATAGTTTTCCAGAAGAATTGAAAGCCTCACACCACAGTGACATGTGTGCAACCATGTCTGTAGCAACACAGCTTGTCACAGGTAAGTCTTGGAGACAACCCAAGTGCCTGTCAACTGAGGAACCCACTGAAAGCTAAGTGTTTTATACAATGCAGTATTACTCAGCTAGGAAGGTAAAGCTCAGGCTCTTAAAGCCAAATGGGTGCCACTAGAGACCACGCTCAGACGTGAGATAAATCAGACCCACATGCGTAAACATATTGTTTCCTTAGTATAAGAAAAAAATAAAGTCTGGTAGGTACAGTAGATATAGCCAAAGGGAAAGAAACTGCCTGATCTAAAGAATACCTGGGAAAAGGGAAAGGAGAAAAATTAGGAAGGGGAAAAATTACACAGCCATACGTATAACATAGCTAAGATAATTACTACTATTTTCAATTGGTTTCTTGAGCAGTGAATGTTTCATTTTTGGCCTATTTTGAATGCCTGTATCTGGTAATCTGAACAACTACTTTGAAGATAGCCATTTGCAATACAACAACCATTGTTAATTTCCTATCATCTTATTTTGAAATTCTGTATCATATTTTGTTGTCTCTTTTTTTAAAAGGATTATATGGAATACACAGATACTGACTTTAAGACAGAGGCTTAGTGTGAGGAGGAGTTTATTTAGAAGATGACTCCCAGAGGAAACACCGACATGAGAGTAGTGGGCCCTGAGAAGGGAATTAATACTAGGAACTCACCTGGAAGCCACCTTCTGGAGTGCGGAATTGGAAGTCACTCCCAGCGAAAGGCTTGGGGACATGTGTGGAATGGGCATGCCTCAGAGTTCACTTATAGGCCTGGGCATTATTGTAAAGCTTGGCTATTAAACTTCATGTTGTTCTCAACTCCTTTTCCTTTCCATAAAGCTTTTTATGCAAAAAATAACTCATCATGCAAGACTAATGGGACTAATTATTTTATTGTAAAATTTTAATATTGCAAAAATGAGTGTTCCATTAAATATTGTACTTTACAGATCTGATGTAAAGTGCAAGAAGAAAAAGATAATTGAGAGCTTAAGTAGCAAAGATATTTCTCAGAATTTTATTTATTAGGCTAGCAAAAAGCCTGCAATTAGGAATGGGAACAAATTTTTTTCTTTAACTAGACTGCTGTGGGTTTCCACATTTGAAAACTTTATCTATTAGAAATGAAATCAATTGTATAAAAAGATAACTTGCTTTGTAAGAAGAAAAGATTGCTTTGCTTAGATGAATTTCCAAGCCCAGAGTAACCAGCTAGTAATTAGGATGTATTTTAGAACATGTTTAAAATATGTATTTCATTTTGGGAGCGCTCCACTTTTTCCTATGGTATATTACAAAATTCAATGTTATATTCTTTAAATGCTCTGAATGTATTCTCAATTATTTGAATAGAAATCAAGTTTCTCTATTTTATACCCCAATGAGCACACTTTAATTTCTTTATCTAAGTTTTGTTATTCATTCATTTACTGCAATTTCTCAGCATCACTTAAGCACCTGAGCCCACATTTTCCTTTATTGAAAACTCTTGGGATACATTTTTAAAAAATGATTCTACACAGCAGGCAGAAGAGCTTCATAAATAATGACAAGAAGGAAAGAAAATTTACAAGATTCTCCAGGGGGTTGAAGATTGTGAGTCAGAAGTACTGAACACAATCTCTAAAATAAATACCATGGAAGATTCCACTGAAAAGAAAAAAGTCACTGAAGCAAGAGCACCTTTGTGGAGGAACTGCCCGGCAAAAGGTCCAGGTGAAGTGTGGGTGGAGCTGGAGGGCCCACCTCGCAAGGCTTGGGAGGGTTTTAAAGTCTGAGTGGACTTAAACATTCAAGGGAGTAGGAACTACACATTCAAGGACATTTTGACAACGCTGCACTTGGTCAGGCTTGAGGGGTGTTTTTTCCTTACCAGTTATAGTACAAATTAAGAAGAAATTAAAATTACTTCATGGGTTCTTTTATGAGCAGCTAAGGTTCATGGTAAGCTTTGAGTCATTAAAATTGGAGAAGCAAGCAGACTTTGAAGCACACGCTCCAGGCTGTGCGTGGACTTTCCTACATCTGTGACAGAGGCATCAGGTAGGTTCAGCCAAATGCGGGAAAGCACCAGGCTAAGGACTCAAGCTTCTGCCAGTGACCACATGCCATGTCAGGAAGCCTGGGAGCGGGTTTCTCTTGCTTTGGAGATGCAGCCCCTCCCTGCCAGCAGTGCTGGGAATTGTAGTTTAGTTTTCTTGCTTTGAGGCACAGTCTTGATAAATTGCCAAGTGAAGCTCAAACTTGGGATACTCCTGTCTCAGCTTCTCAGAGTGCTGGGACTACAAGCATGTGTTAACATGCCTGGTTAAATTTCTGATTCATTTTGCACAAAACGATATTTTCCTGAAGAGAAGAAAATGGAAAAAAATGTCTTCTCTGGAGTTACCCAATCTCACGACTAATCACAGATTTTATTATCATTCTTGCCCCCGGGTAATATGGATAACTCGCCCTTGGGTGGTGTGGGCCACTCGGCAAGGTCACTCCTGAGCGCCCCTCCTGGAGAGAACAGCAGGCAGGTGCTGACACTCCACGGTGCCAGCTGTACAGCTTCAACACTTGAACTTCGGAGAACAGTTCAAGTCTCCTGTTGCCCTGTAAGCAGAAATGCTGGCTGATCATGCCTTGACACCCTGCTTTCTTCTCCTTGACCAAAACCCCTTTCTGGGAGCCAAGTTCCTGTTGTCCTGCTCATCTTGACAAGTATGATACTACTTATGTAATTGTCAAATTAAAAAAAGAAAACACAATGTTGAGAAGCTTGCTTTTCAAAGTACAGACATAGCATTCTCTTTTTAGAGATGTGTGCTGCTTGGTGCTCCCCTGGCATGGATTAGGACTTTAGATTCTATGTTTCAGCAGCCGCCTGCTGTCCTCAGCCTCCTCCCCAGGTGTGCCTGTGCCTTCCGGCTCCAGAAGTGGAAGCTCCTGCTCTGTTTCCTAAATCACCAAAGCAGCTCAGTGTGCTTGCTTCATTGTTCTGGAACACTCTTCCCAAGTGGTAGCACTAGTGTATGCGGAGTGCAACCTCTGGTTAGCATTAGCTTCAAGATGTAAGAAAAACCCAATGCCCTTGTCAAGATTTCTATGAATTGCCAAAGAATAAGATTGTTCTTAATCTCCTCAAGAGCAAATTCTTAGCTTCAAAGGAACATGCATGTTTACTTTGTGTCTTACTGCTGCGTTCTTCAGTGTTCTCAGCATGGGTTATATCCTCTTGACCTGGAAGTCTCCCCTTAGAGCCCCTTCACCAGCAGAAATCTGTAAGGCTGAGGGTTGGGGAAGACAGAGCCCTGTAACACGGCACTGCATGGAAGATTTGTTAAGTTGGATTCCGGCTGCCCCTGTTCTCAAAGGGAATGAGGCACCAGACAGATGATTCCCACCTTGGGATCCGGGTTCTTCATTCTGCTTGGTCCCACTCCATCCAGAGATTGCTTCATTTTTTTGCATGCATTTTAACATCTCTTTCTCAGATCTTTTTCTTATCCTATCCAGCCAAGTGACTCATTGACTTGCCTAAATAAAAACAATCTGTCTCTACAGGACCCCAACAAGTAAAAATGAGAACAGTTGTGCTAATAGTTCTCAGAAGATAATACCAAAAAATTTCAATGAAAAATCTACCAGTGCTTTTCTCATTTACAGAAAGTAAAAAGATCCCAAAACTTGAACAAAATGAAATTATCATCACTAAATACAAAACACCACATTCCCCAAACACAACTCAAATTCTATGGTGTCAACTTTGGAGGTTTTGGCTTTGGGATCTTCTACCTAAGATGGCAGTAACAGTTCAACACAGAGCTACCATGACAGGCTGCTCTTCAACTCCCTTTCCCTGCTCAACTGTTTGTCTTCTCAACCCCTACCACGCCCTGAAATACATAGACTTCCCCTCCTTCCCAGACACGCTTCAGACCTTCACTGGAGGTTGGGCCCGTGCCACATTATGGTCTAAGGCTTCTCAGAGGGGCTGGTCCCTTGGTCTCACAGTCTCCATCCCACTGGCATCTCTAGATTGATACAGCTCTAGGGCCAATCTGCTGAGGGCAGTGCAGTGTTCTCTAGACCGCACAGTCTGAGGGAGTCCACTGCTGGCTGTGTGCTGATCAGTGAGCTTTGGTGAAGGTGATCTGTACTTTCTACTCTACCTTAGAAGTAGGCAGTGATAGCAAGAAAAATACTCCAAGTGTGGACTTCATGAAAACACTTTTACTTTTGGGCAAAAGTGCTCAGAAACCTTTTTGGTTTCTGTCGATCCACCACGTGAGAACTCTGCATACCTTAGACTTGCTAAATGAGGGGACTGCTAAGCTCAGGTTATTGGTTCTGAAAGCAAAACATTGTTGGTCACAGAAGACACCTTTTTCAGCTTATTAAACTTGCACATCAGGCTAATTTTTAAGTGAGTGCTTTTTTCTGTACAGCGAATAAAAGATAAAAAAAGGAAGCCTGCAGTTGGCTGCATTGTCCAATTGACTCACATGTTGTTTTCATTCATGCCTCGAGCCAGGATTGAACTAAGAAAGTGTGCATATACCTCCGCTAAGTGTCTGCTTTTTAAATAGTTCTGGGAGTTTCAGATCTTTCCTACAAAGAGACTTCCTTTTGCTACAGAGCAGAATACACCTTTGCTGAAGGGTTGCCTGGCTCATGCTTTCTTGCCCAAGCTCTGGCATGGTAGCTGTTGGCATCATAGCTGTCTGGATTGAAGGATGCGGGCTGGTAGGTGAGGGACCAAGTCACCGAGTTATCAGATCTGCCTTCTACTATCATCCGGGCACCTGCATCAAGGCTGACACCACAGCTTACTTCCTGACATACACCTGACTCCTGCTCACACCGCACTTCGTCCTCATAAATTCACAGATGGGAACACCTGCGTGCCTTCTCACTACCAGCTGATTTATGAGCATTATTTTGTAATTATGATGCAGGAATACTGTAACCTTCCAACACAGACTCATGAACATGCATGTGATGGTGCAGTAAGCCCAGGTAAGGGACTTGGGAAACCCATTTCATCTGGAATAGCAAACTTCTGGCATCAGCCACCCCAGCAGAGGCTTTCCTTGTCATGGGGCATGTTCTTCCCTGATCTTAGTCTTGAGATTTCCTGATCTTAGTCTCGAGAGCTGTGAAGTCGAGTTTTGGTTTCAGCATCCACTCCCAAGTAGCCTCTCCTTCTAGCCCAGTGTTCCAGGTTAGCTCTTTGACAGCTCTTTTCTCTCTTTTCCCCAAATTCACTCTGGTTGTGTATAGCTGCTTAGATCCTCTACTCAGATCTCTATGACCAGGCAAGTGGGATTCATGCTCTGGCTCTGTACTTCAGGGGACCCTGCAGTTTGGAACACTTTTCTCAACAGTGTCTGTTACCTGGGGGCCACTTGGAGCCAAACATCTGGGCAGCACTCTACTGCTCCAAAGGGCCTGAGACAGAGCAGCAGAGGCTGATGCAGGCTAGTGGTCTTGACCTTGGGAAAGCAGGAGAGCAGAGAATATATTCAACATTGCAGCTTTTGTAGTGCTGCCCCAGGAATTGTTTCTGTATAGGCGGGACCAGGAAGAGTCTAGATGTCTTGGTGGGAAACCAGAAACAAAAGAGAGCTGATGGGATGCTAGAGAGAATTTGTGATGCTATAGACCAGCACCAAAAGAAACAAGGAATTATAGGCTCTGAAAAGAAATTAGAAAATTCCTTTAGTTAGGATTCTATGCC
>NDGM010928324.1:0-16056 GCA_002564305.1 Octomys mimax
GGAGGAGAAAACCCACGTGGACCCAGTGCTGGCTCTCTCTGGGGAGAAAACACTCTTGCAGTCAGGAGAGGCCTCACGCGCCAGAAAGACAACCCCAGCCAGGGGACAGCAAAGGTGCCCTTGCTGTGTCTCTGGGTGCCCTGGCTCACTGCCCTCGCCACCACCCTGCCTATCACACCACACCTGCAGGAAGGTAGCCATGGGCAACTCACACCTGCACAGGGCCACCTCCCGACTGGCGTCCGGATGCTCCTGCTCCTCCAACTGCAGGAGAACGAAAATGCAATGCAAATAATGATGGATGACATGAAAATAATGCAGAGGGTGCTGTCAACATCGCTTCCCAGCTCATGTCACAATATTGTGCCCAGGCGCTCTCGAGCCATCGTTTCCAAACGACATCGCTAATTTTAAAAGCAGGGACTGTCCCACATCACGCCTCTTTGCAAAGGAGTAAAAAATTATCTCAAAAGGTGCCTAAATAAACACAGACTGACTTGGTGAAAAATAAATCCCAAATCCCAAGCAGCCCCGTGTCGCTAGTGAGTCAACGCAAGTCCCTGACACGCATCGTAAGAGCCCCACACAGCATCCTAAGCCACTGTTTGTCTAGCTCTCCACTGTGTCTTCTGCCTTCACCCAAAAAGAGGCAAGATTTGATTATCTCCGCTGCATCGGCCAAGACAGCAGCACCAGCTGTTCCCATTGTGCAGCCTCCTCCTCGCGGCCTCCATGTTAATAACCTGATCATTCCATTTTCCCCTCAACTGCCGGCTGCAGCCCCGCGCGAGACAAAAACCCAGGCCCATCTGCAGCAGCTGTAGGCACTGAACTGTGAAGCCACTGGGGATTTATAAACTAATCTGTAACACAACACTGCCTTGTTTTTACAAGTGAGAGGCCACATTTGCGCAGACCTGATCTTCTCTTGCAATAAACTGGGAGCTTGGGAGAGTTGGAGGGTGAGGAAGATGAAAACAAGACACCTTCTCGTCTGCGGGGAATGCTCTGCCTGATGCTGGCCTTCCACGGGGCTTTCCCACTCAGTTAGCAGGGAGGCAATGGTTCATTTTCAAGGTGCCATGTATGAGAGATGAAGATAAATTTTTAGCCCAACCAGAAAATAAATTATATTTGAAAAATCTCTCGATCCCAAAGTGTTTCCTCAAGGGTTTTTTCATACAAAGAAAAGAATTCTTGAAATGGAAAATAAACCATCTGTGGCAAAATAAGCTCCTATTTCTCTGTCTTTTCACAGATCTGAATAAGTCTCCGGCTGAACTCTTTCAAATGTTTCAGACAGGTACGTTTAACATCTCCCCAGGGAGGAGGGCACACGGAGACCCATTGCTGCGCAGAAGAGAAAAACACAACCCTGCACCTGTTAAGGAGACTGCCAGGCCCACAGGCAGTCGGCACCTGCTGCTTCGCCCTGGGATGGGCAGTGCCGGGGACGTGGGGCTGGAGCGGGGATGGGGACACGGAGCAGCGCCTCCTCCACCACACTGGGAACGTCCCATGCAGCGCCCTGCTGCCACGCTCGGCAGACCAGCTTGCCGCATGCACAAGCCAGCGGCCCCACAGGACAGAGCCCGGCCTGCATGTGGACTGTGCTCTGCATGGGTCTTAGAGAAGCATGGCGCTCCATTTGCCTGCTGACAAGCAAGGGCTTGACCTTGAAGCTATTAGGGAGCGGATTAGACACAAGTGTGATCATGTGTGCAGACATAAGCAAACCAAATTAATTTCTGGCACAGGGAAGTGGCCACAAGCCCCCGTTCCTAGGCACCAGAGAACTCCCTCAAGTCCCTGACGGAGTCAAGCTAATAGCATGTTTCAGGGACCCGGCTTGGAAGGTAGAGCACATGCACGGTGTTTAGAGGGTTATTAATCTAGTTTCCCACACAGTGTTTGCTTGGCTGATCAGATTAAGGGATGGAGCCTTCGATGGCGCCCCTCCGCAGCGGGCCCCAAGAAATCTGTGACTTCCCAGCCTTGGACATATTGCACCATGTGTACCCAGCTGCCTCAGTAATTAGCTTACGAATGTATCAGCTGGCCCTGTGATTTTTATAAATAATAACTAACCTACAGAGCAGAAAGACTGTCAGAGCCTTACAGGAGCACAGCTCGGGAAGCAGCGCCCAGCCCCAGCCTCGTTGAAGCACTGCTGTTCCCGCCAGTGGAGCTCCTGGCTGCCATTGAGAAATATTTATTCCCATTTGAAATGGTGTTGTATTTTTTGATGGTTTTCTTCATGGCAGCTGTGGCTTGCTTTCTCCTAACTGGCTTCCCACACCCCATGTCCAGGCACACCTCTCCTCAGGATACCTGCCCCTGTGCCCCACAGCCACCTTGGGGCTCAGGCCATCCTTTCCCGAGCACAGAAGGTCCTTCTCTGTGCTTGCTCGACAGGACCTCTGCTCAGCTCTGGTGGCTGACGGGTGCAGGGGGGTGCTGCACATGTACACGTGTGGCTCATGTGAGCCACGGAGGAAGAGAGGAAGGTCCCCTCCTTGGGGTTCTTCTCGTTTATATAATTTTTGTATGCCATCCAAGAAAGTTTTGCAGTATTAGGCAAAAAAAAAAAGTGTAAATGTCAAATAAAACAGTGACAGATGACAGTATTCTCTATTGAATAGCGCTGTTTCTGCCGTGCATGTTCAATGGGAACTCATGAATTATTAATAAGCAAATCTCCTTTTTCTGTTAAAAACCTCAAGTAGGGTTTTTGTTGTTGTTCCCTCTGTGTTGTGTGCAGCGTTCCAGAATCATTTTCATTCTAGAAACGTTGACCCAGAAGCTCACCTGAGCCCCGTGGCCGGCTCTGCAGGTACACACCAGGGCTGTGGCTCCGCAACCGGAGGCTGCACAGCCAAGACGGCTGCGTGCCCACGAGTCAGCGTGGCCTTTACGATCTGGGAAGCCAAGGAGTGAGTGAGCTCTTGGTGCGGGAGCACAAGCAGCAGGCGGGAGACCACCGAAGTGGAGTTCAGGGCTGGCTGCCGAGTCCCTTCTCTAGCACTGGGTGGCTGGAGGCCTCTGGGGGGATTAGCTCCCCGCCAGAGCTCCTGGATGCTTCACTGTAAGAGGGCTGCAAAGGATGGTCTGCAGTACCCAGAAGAATCCACAGTGACACAAGACCGACACCACTGAAGAGGACCGTGGACACCATGGGCGGACGGACACTTCGATGCCACACACTGCGGAGCAAACAGCAGCACGCTGGGGGTGGTCCTGGCCTGCCTCAGAGCGTCAGGCACGGCCAGCCTTGGAGGTGTTGGGCAGCACCACCAAGCTGCAGGCTGCGGGCGCACAAAGGGCACGCTCAGCACACTGCAGGCTGAGGGGGTAAAGGAAAAGGCACAACTGGAGATCCCAACGTGGCCCTCAGAGCCAGCAGAGAAGCTGCAAGAATCAGGTGGGGCTTCAGTGAAGACTGGCGAGCATACTACCTTCCCAGCAGGGGCAGGAAGGCTCGATAGCTGGGCTTCATCAATAACCATTCTGTAGGGGCCAGGGAGATAGCTCAGTAGAATAAGCGCCTTCCTGGCAAGGGCAGGGTCCTCAGTTCAATCCCTGGTACTGCAAAATCAATTGATCGATTGATCAATCGATCACCACGCTGTGGGGTGTGCAGAGTGCACGTGTGAAGCGGGCAGGCATGCACAGCAAGTGTAGGAGCCCCTTCCACAGCTGCTCTACCTCATCTCTGGGAGTCTGAAACTTGTTAGGACACAAAGTTTCAAAAAGACAGAGACTCCCTAGAGCCTGCACAGGAAAGCACACGCGTGGCCCAATCGTCTGAGGCCAAGGAATTCACAAAGAAAACTTCCTACCTTCCAACCTACACCCCGAGGGAACTTAAAGGCCCTCCCTCGTGCCCAGCAGCTGCCGGGTCCCTGACTGCTTGGCAAGTGCGTGAGCAGAGTTCATACATGCCTCACCTTAGCCTCTCACCAGCGGCCCAGGCAAAGGCTTCCCCTCAGTAGACACAACTGCCCTGGCCACGCTCTCCACCCACACAGGTAAGCGACCCGCAGCCATGGCACCATCTGCTCGCCATCCTCGTGTTCCCGAGAGCTGCAGGGCGATCGGAATTTACAAAGCAAGTCGAGCTGCGCATGCATGTGTCGGGACTCCAGCTACTTGAAGACGTGTGCCCCTGATCCTCTGTGGAAGGTGAGCAGTAACGTAACAGTGTATCTGTGGGGATCTGACGGTGTATCACTGAGTCACAAGCAGCAGGCCCACCATCCAGAGCACCAAGGAGACAACAATGAAGCCCACCTGCTCTGCTTCTCCTTCCTGACCTGCCCTCTAGCAGGGACCCTGGCCTTGCCCTCCAGGGCCCTGGAAGGCGCAGAACTTCCCCACCTCCTGCCACCGATGTGCTTCTCCTTGGGGGCTGCTAGGCCCTCAGACAGTGGCCTTCACAGCTGAACTGCCAGCCCCCGCCCACCCTCCCGTGAGCACTACGGCTCACACTTGCCTGGCTGACACCAGCTAGGTGCCTGCTTCCACAAAATGACAGTGGTGACTGGCGACTGTGCTCCACCCAGACAGGTGCTTGCTTCCACAGGTTGCCACTTTCAGGGCAGACCACGTCTGCGCACACAGGAGGTGCTCTATAGAGGCGCCCTGGACTTAACTGAAATCACTAGAAGACAAAGGAATTAGCTTTGATCACTCTGGAGTGATGATGGAGAATGCCATTCAGACACAATCCTGTCACCACTCTAAGGCCTGCTTCCCTGCCTCTAATGGGTGTGTACAAAAAGAAAAATGCACCGTCACACTTCACCCCGTGGCCTGCCAGCCTCTCGGTACATGGACTCCAGGCTGCTGCACACACCCAGCCATGTGCTATGCCATGGGCTGTGAGGTCACACACAGAGCCCAACTGTCACCATTACCTTTTACTTCAGTGTCACCACTGTGACGGGGACAGCTAAGGTGAACCAGGTGGGTGAACAGGTGGGTCTCACCAGGCATGGAGAGGAGTGACAGGTCACTGACACCACCCAGTGATGCAGAGACATGAGGATCGTCACTCGCAGGGGGCCAGAACCAATCCCAGGGGCCAAAACGTGGACCAGAAATGGAGGGAGGGTCCAACAGTAGAGGAAAGCAGGAAGGAAAGCGCCTCTGGAGCCTGCAGGCCTGGATGCTGCCAGGAGGGTTTGCACTGACATGACAAGGAGCTAGCCCTTTCCTCCAACTTCCTGCGGAACAAAGTAAGTCCTGGGGGAGACTATACCCAGGTCAAGAACATTACGTATCTGCACCTGGATATCTGTGTTCATAGTTAAGTCATGTTGCTGGTATGAACCAAGACCACAGTGGCCTGGGGGTAGTGATGTACAGATATGGTAAGTTTTACCTCCACAAGTTTTCACTCAAGAAAGAAACAGCAGTATGCCAAAAAATACCAGCTATACCAATCATTTAAAAGGTCTATTTTGGGGGCCAGGAAGATGGCTCAGTAGAATAAGGGCTTGCCTGCAAGCACAAGGGCCTGAGTTCAATCCCTGGTTCTGCCAAAAATAAAAAAATAAAAAATAAATAAAAGGTCTATTTTCATTACTAAGCATTTTGGTGTCTCCCCAGCCCCCCCCCACACCCCGTCTGTCTGCCTGTCTGTCCCTCCCTGTACATATGTTTGTTGCCTCTGTTCATATGTCAGGTATTAAAGCTCTCCTGGATTGAAAATAAACAGGGATGGCATTACCTATATCACTGATGAAAACCACATGCATGTGCGCACACACACGTACACACAAGGGCTGAAATTCCCCCAACCACACCCTAAAGCCTGAGTGTTCTGACGACTGAGGTCGTGTGCAAAATGACAGCACAGCTGTTTCAGTTTGGTGCTTGCGAGACAGGAGGTTGGCTCCTAGTCCTGAACCCTATGCTTCTGCAGTGCAGGAGCAGGGGCGGGAGGGGGCATCGCAGCTGGAAGAGCAGGCTCCTGTCCATGGTACTGAAACGCCACTGGCTGGAGAACGGCCTGCCTCTCCTGGGCCAGGACACTGATTATGACTAACTTCTCCCATCTCTCCCACCTTTTCCTCAAAAAGAAGGAAAAGTTCTTTCTGCAACAAATTTTCCAGCTCTTATGATATTCCATAATAAATAAATCTAGTATTAAACAAGAGCTTTAGTCTGCTCTATCTCCAGGAAGAGAGAATATCTTCATCCCGATGCAGCAGGCCTGTGCTCCCTAAAAGCAGGGCTTTGCTCCAGGAATGTGCTTCCCCACATGTCCCTGACACAGAGCTACAAAGAGGGCCCGGGTGACAGGAGTCGGGACCTCACCCCCTGCTCCTCCAGGAACTTGAAGGAATGAATGTCGGCAAATGAACAGCTCTGGAGAATGATTCAGGCTTCTTGCAGCAGAAATGCAAAAGGCCATTTATCACCCACATCTTCAATACAGAAAATGTCAGCATATGTAACCAAAGGAAATGTTTTCTCAGTGTCTTAAAAGAAAATCCACATTATTAACCACAGACAGCTCGCGTTCTCAAGGGAAGCACAGAAAGTCCCCAGACAAACTTTCGTAACTGTGAAAGGATTTCTCTTCAGCTGGTTGAGACTCTTCTGAAGTGTGAAATGAGCCAGATAATATTCAGCTCTTGTATCCCAGTCACTGAAGTCTCTTTTCATGAATCCAATAAGTGTCTATTAAAATAAATAACCCCCTAATGACTCTCGATAACCTAATCAAGAAAACTGAAGCAGAAAGAGGCTAAGTAGGAGGCAGACATGTCAAGGGCTGGCTGCAGCAAACACTGGCCAGGAAGAGCCTGTCCCTGAGCCGGAGTCATGCCAGGGGAAGCCAAGGCTCGAGGCTAATTACATGCTGCCTGATAGGTGGCAGTAAAAGCGACTGTCTTCTTTTTAACAAAATCAGATACCACCCTGACAAGGGACTGATCTTCAGCCTCCCTGGGCTAACTGATGGACATTTCTCACATCTTGAGGGAAGCTCACGAAGGTGGAGTCTGTCACTAAGAGTAAGGGAGGTCTATTTCAGAGCAGCGCTTCACCTCTGCTGCAGAAGCGCATGCCGAGGAGGGCCACACCATGTGCTGCTGCTCCCTGCACCACAGACATATGGGATTGTATGAAGAGTTAGAGCGTCTTCACATAAACACGCATCCACACACTCTCGCCCCGGGACCTGAAAGAGCATTCACAGCCGTCACAAGAATGATGCAGTCTTTGCTTCCTCCTGAATACTAGAAATGACTCAATAGTGAAGTGTTGTGATGAGGAGGAGGAGAAAGAGAAGAGGAGAAAAGAAAGTGAAAGGACAAAAATAACGAAAAAGATTTCAATGGCATTCTTCCAAGAGATAGAAAAAAAAATCCTAACATTCATATCAAAACCCCCAAAGGAAATATGAAAAACAAAACAGCAACAAAAAACCAAATAGCCAAAGCGATACTAAGAAAGCAAACAAATCACACTTCCTGGTTTAAAATTACATTATAAAGCTAGAGTAATCGAAACAATATGGCACCACATTCATACAAACAGGCAAACACAGACTGACAGAAGGGGCAGAGCGCCCGGAAGGGCATCGCGCGTAGATGACTGAGCAGCTTCCAGCTGGGGCGCCCAGAAGACACAGGAGAAGGAGCGGTCTCCTCAGTAGCGGTGCTGGATGCTGGGCTTCCACATGCAGGAGGAGGAACTCGACCCTTGCCCTACAATCGTTTAGCATATACAAGTACCAAGTCAAAATGGGTAAGATTCTCAAGCCTACACCAGAAACCATGCGCCCCTTAGGCGAGAACGGGAAGCTTCACAGCGGCCTTTACAAGATTTCTTTTCGAGGCAGCTTCCTGCTATGATTCAGGCTGGCCCTGCACGCACCATGACGCCCAGGCTGGCCTCCGGCTCTGGCAACCCTCTCGCCTCAGCCTCTACCCCAGAAGGACACAGGAGGCATGACCCTAGGAAGCTGCCCCCGCCCCTCTGGATTGCCACCTCCAGGCTCCAGGCAATGGGGACAGTGGGAGGAACAGGCAGGCAGCCCCACAGCACGGCACAGGGAGGTGGCGGAGGCTGCCAAGGGCTGAGGACCTGCCAGGGCACCGCTGGCATGCGACACCTGGGCCGCATTCTTCCTCAGCGGGAACAGCCACGGGCAGCAATGTCCCCCATCCTGACAGCAAAAGCTGCAGAAAGGACAGAAGCTAGTTGTCTGGGCTCACGAAGTGCCAGTCAGAGGCTCGGCCAGTCCTATGTCAAACATGGAGGAGCCGCGCATAAGCATCTCCTCTGCTCCTACTGACTTTTCTCCTGAGGAGGAAGGCAGGGAGCGGCCTCACCAGACAGGAGCTGTGCGGAGCAGCTGCTGGGGCCTTCGTCTCACACACGCCAGGTGTGGGCATGGGCACGCTGGCCATCCCCAGCCACTGCACCCCTGCTCTTTCCTGAACCCTCCTAAGCTTCAGCCCAGCCTCCGGGCACAGCCCTCACCCTCTGAGCTCTTCTCTTCCCCAGCAGCTCCTCTTTCAAAGCTGCCCTCCAAGGGCTGTGCTTGGCCTTACTTTTAATAGGTGATTACAGCAATTCACACCCAAGAGGAATGAGGTTTGATGGAGGGCCAGTTTCCATTCCAAAAGAACTTCGTGATGGAAGGGAGGAAAGGTCTGTGTGGATGAGGACAGGGCCCGGGCTCTGGGGCTGCTCCAGCCCACCAGCCCTCCTTATAGCCCTCACTAATCTGACCTATGCTGAGAGGCATTCCCTCCTGGGTGGGTCACTCCAACAACCTCTGATCCTTCCCCGGGCAAATGAGAGAGAAAGGAGGGCAGGAAGGAGTGGAGAGGAGGCCTGTGTTCTGAAGTGGGGCTCCACCAAGAGTGGGTCTGGGAGGACCTGTGCCAGCTACCTGTGGGAGGTGGACCTCCGCGAGGCATGCTCCCTCCCCAGGGCATGCACGCTGGTGCTCAGACGCTGGAGGCAGCCTCTGGTGCACGCTGCCTCTGCACTACCAGCTACGCCCGTCTCGGTGGCAGCACACATTCAGCAGCTATGATGGTGTCTCACTCATTCCCAGCTCTTCACGGCAAGTCTCTGTGGTGGGCGGTGACAGCAGGCCTCCCGGGGCATGCAAGGCCAAGCTTCCCAGAGCACCACTTCTTGGAGGCTCAGCCTTACCCTGCAGCATTCTTCTTCCCAGAAGGGCATTTCCTTATGGATGCTACAAACTCCCGGCTACTGATTTCTTCGGGAGGCATCAGAAAATGTGCTTCTGCCAACTGGCAGACCAGGCTTTCAAGCAGCCGCCTGAACCGTGCATGGAGCTGCACCACAGCTAATTCCAGGGCCTCCGTGCCAAGCCCACGGCAGATCACAGGCCTCAGGGATCGAGTTCCCAGGCTGTAGTCCTCCATGGTCCTTAAAGACGCTCATGAAAGGACAGGTGAAATGTTGATGTTTACATCATGTCACAGCAAAGGGACAGATTTGCAAAACCGATCGTGGGGCTTTGCACTCGCTGCACGTTTGCCACATATGTCCTTTATTACACAGTGGAAAACCATTAAATGCACAGTAGCTTTGCCAAGTGGCATTACGCATTTAACAGCTTTACTCATTCCACAGCTCCAACTCTCATCATATCTGGCCATGTGGTCCATGGGATTTCATGCATCTAACGTTTAAGAAGGCTCCACGGTCCTTTCTCTTCACGTGCCTCATCTGGAGGCTGCACACCGGATCTCAGAAGCTGTACCTCCCTGATTCCACTGATGGAGTCAGCGTCACCTGGGAAAGCAGCTGCGCTGAGCCCAGAAGGGGAATGTCTTCAAAATTTCTTCACATTCTTCTGCATTCCCTTTGTTAACATCTGAAAATACCTGGAGCTGTTTTGCTGCACTAATGTAGGAAAAAAAAAAAAAAAAAAAAGCCAAGGCCCGTAGTAATCTCAACCACCCAAGTACACTTCTATCTTCATCAAGCTCACTTTTTCCAAAAACCTTCTTGCCCTAATAGCAATTTGCTCCAGCACACACCAGAAGAGCTGCTCAGGAGGTGATCAGCCACGTCCCCCTCCGTGCATGATGTGAGGACATCTGCCACACACAGTCACAGAGGACATCAAGTCCAAAATTCACTGCCTGTCAGAATTACATTTTAACCAACTTTCCTGCTCTGCAACGTACATTCCAGTTTATCTGGACAGAACGCCTGCCCGCAGGCGTCTGCGGGCAGCCAGCTGTGGTCCCCTTCCCCAGCCGAAGCCAAGATCAGGTCCTCTCAACTGTTGCTGTTTACAGAAATGAAAACTGAAGCATCTGTTAGCATATCCCCCTGAGCTTTCAGTCCCTGCCATCTCGACAATCTGAGCATTTCTGCGGGGTGAGCTCCCATGTTTTTCTTTTAAAAGATTTTAGCACTGACTCTGGATTCCCCGTGTGTGTTCCCTGCTGGAAAAACAACTGTCCTCTGAACAGAAAAGAAGCACCTGATGAGCAAGGAGCCCCTGGGGCCAGCGCGGGCTGTCACAGCAGGGCCAACCCTGCCCAGCGGGAACATGGAAGAGCCCTGACCCGGCCGAGGTGCAGGGCTCCATCAGCCAATCACGGGGGTGCGGGGCAGTCTTGGCAGTGCACACAGCAAGAGAGGAATCGTTCAAGGTGGAGTCTTTGTGAAAATAAAATTCTTCAAAAGAAAAACCTGGGCTCTGGCTTGGCCTCCCTGTTGAACCCAGTGAGGCGGAGGCCCAGCGGGCTGCAGCATGCCCCCTCGGGATGACTGCTGTTATTGGTATTAAGGCACAGATGTATTTTATTGGTGGGAGGAGCAGGCAGAGGGTCTCCTTCAAGCCTCAACCTCGCGCCTCTGGAAACTGCTCACCTGGCTTTTATTTGCAGCCACTTTGGCAAACAGGGCCTGGGACACCTTGGCCCGCTTCATCTCCTGCTGGATCTCGTCGTAGATGGCAGCTGTGATGCTGACGCTGGCGCCGTCCGCCTTCATGGGGAGGTCTGCTGTCGGTGTTGAGGCTTTGGCCTATCAAGAGACCATGAAAATAATAATTTAAAAAGTGCTGCATTCAGCCCAGCCATCTGTGCAGAATTGTCAGAGGAGTCCAGTCAGCTGATGCCAGGCTGCACGCGCTACACAGGGACACTTCCTGTCCATTATTCTAATCAGGTTAATTGTGATTGGAAATAATTGCAGCGGGCTCCTGCAGGACGCGCAGGAGCAGGTGACCCTGTCCTCTCCCTCGCAGTGCCCTGTGGACCCTGGGAAGTGGGGATGGGGCCCCCTGGGCACGTGCCACGCCGTCAGCGAGGTGCCAAGCCAGCACACACAGAACACACACACCTTTTCCGTCTAAAAGGGGCACACCTTACAGAAAGAGCCAATCCTCACAGAAAAAAATGAGAAAATGGGCAGAGGTCCCTAAATAATAAATTATTACTCGATTTAATGCACTCCCCAGAGTTGCTCTCGTTCTTATTGAAGCTTTCCGTGTGTCATTTGAATACGCGTCAGCCCCCGTGGTTATCATCTTGATGCTACCCAGACGGAACCTAATTTCACCTAGGAAATCAGTGGAAATGAAACAAAATTTCATTTCGTGAAACTCGGCTTCAGAATGCCTGTGATGTCCCGTTTTCATTTCCTTAAACTCATATTGCAGTTTTATGCATTCTGCTGTGCACGTTTTAATCGAATGATTTCCCATCAGCTTCAGAGACAAATGAAGGACAACCCGGCAGGTGTCTGCACTTCCTGGGGCGAGAGCCCTGAATATCTTCATCTGCTGGATCCCAAAGACTATCGAGGCTCACGGGGTCCTGGTCCTGCAGGTGCCCAATGTCAGGAGTCAGAAGCCCCGAAGCAAGACCCATCCTTAGGCAGGGGGCGCCCCTGTGCCGTGGGCCCCCACACTGAGAGCACTGTGTGGCCGTACAGTGGTAGGCAGGCAAGGCCAAGGCTGCACTTGATGGCCCCTAAGCCGAGCACGGTGAGTGCAGCTGGGGACTTCTTTCCTGGGCCCAGTGCTCTAGAAAGAGCTCTAACTTTTCTCTAAATTCTCGTAAGCATCAAGCAAGTGAATGGGTCACAGTGTTCCTATAAACAGACCACCAGTCAAAGAGGATGCTCGGCCTGCAGCAGGGAGCAAAGGAGGCATGACCTGGACTGGGCCTGCGGGCTCTGCAGCACATCTGTCCCCCGGGGGCTGCCCACTGTCCCGGCCACCAGCTCAGCAGGCTGCAGGGCCACAGGCTCCCCTTCCCATCTACCTTCCTGTCACACCCCACCCATACTAATGCCTCCAAGACCTTTTTCCTTCCCCCAAAGTCTAACCCACAGTGCGTTCCTCTCCCAAGTGCACGCTGCGGCACCATCTCTGCCTCTCTCGGAGGCTTCCACGAGCACCTCCCACAGTCTCCTCGTCCCCAGTGGGTCAGAGGTCTCTGGACCTGGAGGGCTATGCCAGAAGCTGTCAGGAACTGCTCTGGGTGATCAGGAGTCCAGGTCAGAACAGCTGGACTTCAGATCTAGCTCTGCCACTCAGCCCTGTGGCCTTCTGGAGTTACTTAAGCCCAACAGATATGCCTGCGTAAACCAGTGTGAAGGAATTCATGTGAGAAACACTGGAATCGAAGAGCGTGTGGTGATCCCCTGTCCTCGCGTGGTCACTGTGTACTACAAAGCACACTGAGAAAGACTGAGGAAGCCCAGACTCCGGGAAGACCCTCCGGAGGTCATGCTCCTGTGAGTGCCCAGGCGGTCAGGACCCACAAGGGGCTGGGCCTGGAGCAGCTGCCAGGGGCCTGCTCACGCACAGGGCCTTTCCCGCACCAGGGGCCCTGGCTTCGGAGACCTCTGGGAGAAGCCAGGTGCTGGTGAAGCATTTCCAACCACCTCAATGGCCCTTTCCTCAATCTATAACCATCAGGTAAAGAAGAAAATTTCAAAGAAATTGCACTGCCCCAACTGTACTCTCAGAAACATGCTGGAGTATTTAATGTTTCAGAAATCTCAAAACTATTAGATGATCAATTTCCTACATTCATCCCCAAAGGAAATCCTTATCTAAGAATGTTAAAAAATGGGATTCTGATCAGAAAAAACAAATTACTGTCCCAGCTCTGTGGCCTTGTAAGTGGCTCAAGCTGCTGGGCAGGAGCTGGGAGGCCAACGCTAGGAAGGGCTGCAAAGGGCTGGAGGACAAGGCTGCTTCCCACCTAGCGGAAGGCCTCTCTGGGGAGGGCAGGAAGGGTTCTCCAGAAATGGTCTCATGGACTTCAAAAGTGGCAAAAATCCAGGTGATTTCACAGAAGTATTGGCACAAATTAACAACCTGCCCCCACTTAATAAAACAGCTCAATACGGACATGCCAGCATTTAAAAATTAAGTAAAAAGGGTTGGCTATCTTTGACCAAAGCAAGCAGTCAGAAGACTTACTTTTTGGTTTAACAGTAACTACAGCTCAAAATTTACTTCAGACTAAAGTGGAAGCTGTACAATTTGGCAGCGCACAACAGAAAGGGATCATCAATTAAAACTCTACTGCAGGGGCCAAAATATAGAGGCAGGATGTGTGAAGAGCTGACATGAGCTTTGAAAAGCTCAGACATTCCTCCTAGAAGAAAATTCTGGTTCTGTGCTTAATCAGCTCCTTGGACTTTATCTGAAAATACACTCAAGAGCAAAACTACAGAACCTGAGCCAAAAAACTTCTGGCCAGGAAGCAGCCAGCTTCAAGTTTTGCACACACCTGTGCACGTTCAGTGCTGCTGAGGGCTGCCCCTTGCCCACAACCCACCCCAGCAGCAGCGTGAGGAGGTGTGAGGAGAGCGGCGGCGGCGAAGTTCAGGGAGACAGGCCAAGGCAGGGCTCAGGTCTGAACCAGAATGGATCCGCTGCCCTCAGCCTGTGACCTCCCTTGGGAGCACGCGTCCTGGCTCTGTGCACCTGTGTGAGGCCGAGGCCCAAGTCCTTCCGAGGGGCAGAGGAGGGAGTGAAGCCAGCCAAGCTGGAAGGGCGCTGCCTGGGAGGAGAAGGCCTGGAGCTGGCTTTCCGCCCTCACTGTCCAGGCCCACAGCAGGGGCTGTCATTGTGGGATCCAGACATGCGTGCCCCTGTGCATCACAGCACACGGGGCTTCCGCATTCCAGTTCAGAACTGCATACAGCAAAACACCAATGACTGACCCTGCCTTGTTCCCAAGCACCCTCTGCTTGAGGGGGAGCAGCATAGCTCTGGCACCACTCAGCTCCCACCTAACTGCATCCCCTCCTAAGGGAACTAAGCAGGGCCTTCCTGACCTTCCTCTCCCTGCTCAAGGGGTAAGGCCCTCACCCCTCATGCGGAAGGACCACGGGGGGAAGGGGCTACAGGAATCCTTGAATGGAGGCTTTTGGTCTGCACAATGGAGCAGGCAGGGTCAGGAGGTTCACCTGCGGGGTGCGGGAGGCGCTGGGGCTGCTGGAGGCCGAGGACACCATGCCCACATTGGGGTTCATGCTGCGCTCGCGTTCATCCTGGTAGATGCGGTCCCGCTCCACTTCGGGCAGGTTCAGGAAGTTCTGCATGGCCCGTAGGTTCACAAGCAGAGACTGTGAGGCCGTCCTGGGATCCTCCTCCTTGCGCAGGATCTCTGACAGCAGCCCCTACGAGGTGGGCACAGAGAAAGGGCTGGGTTAGCATGCAGGGCCTGTGCCTGGTTCCTGCCCCACCCCACCGGGGCCCCTCCTGGGTGCCTAGCACTCCATCCAGAGCCCCAGGCTCACTCCCTCGCGCTTTTGGGTAGGAAAAGCCTGTGGTATGCCCGCCCCCGCAGCTGGCCACATTCAGGGCCTCTTCTGTCCCGACACACTCTATCGCTCACAGTGGTCAGCGGTGTGCAGATGCCAGCCAGCATGGTAGGCGCCAGAGAGGAGTCGCGAAGCTGCGATTCCCGCCAGGTACCTCCTCCAAGTACTGCAGGAACTGCTAGAACTCTGCTTGAAACTGGGAATGCTTGGCAGTCCTGCTCGGCTTTGCAAATCTGCCAAGTTTGGTAAATTTAGTTCCGACATTTAAACAGTATGGGAGATTTACACTGACTTTAAAAAAAAGTTTGGCTGAATTTCTGTGTGACCGGCCACTGGTTTCAATATAGATGTTTCTAGTGGTAGGCAAAAAAAAGACAAAGTAAATGGCTGTGCCAGTGAGATGCTGGAGGGCCTCCGGACACCACACGCCACAGCGCTCGGGGCCTAGGTGCCAGGGGCAGCCTGACCCTACGGCCTACAGGCAGACTGTGGCCGCAGCCCGAGGAGCCGGAGCTGCTTCCACCGCGCAGAGGACGCCGGACCTCAGCTCACGGTTGGACACGTGACTTGCCCGAACAGCAGGCCACTAATAGGAAATGAGTGTTTTCACAAGGTCTAATGATGGATAACACACAAAGAAAAGTAAAGTGTTGTCAAGGTTAAGTGGCAGAAACTCCAGAAAAGAGCGGGAGCCGCAGTGGGCAGCACCAGGTTCTCACAGAGGCACCACTCCACATCCAGCCAATGTCTGTGCGGGGCACAAGGCTGGGACTCAGGACCAGCCCCGGGGGGAGCTAGGATGCCTTACCTGAACCTGAGGATAGATGGGGAACCCTGACACGAAAGGCGTGTCTGCCCATGTGACTAAGGAAAGGGGGTCCTGCCCCACTAACACATGGCCTGCAATGAGTGGCCATCACATGCCAGAGCCGCACCAAGCACTGGCTGGCCAGAAACCTGCAGGGTGAGGTGGCGCCTGGAAAGGGAAGGTTGTGGTAGAACACTGACGAGGCAAACGCCGCCTACAGGGGCGGGCAGCACAGTGTGCAGCACCCCAAGGAGGAAGCAGTCTGCACTCAAAACATCGCAGCAGACAAGACAACTTCACCATAAGGACCGTGGGGGGGGGGCAGCGCGCCACCTGAGAGTGCTACAGCTGAGTGCAATGCAACTGATTAAAAGACCCTAAATGGCCATGGAGATGGCTCAGTAGAATAAGCACTTCCCTGGCAAGCACAAGGGCCTGAGTTCAAT
>NDGM010928331.1:0-10310 GCA_002564305.1 Octomys mimax
ATATTTTCAGAACAGTTTCCATTGGCTAAAACTAAAACAAATGTTCTAAATCATGATAAGAGTGAAAAAAACTCCATAACTTTTATTTATTTATTTATTTTTTAAAAAGAGTACAAATTAGAATTAAAACAAAAAATTACAAGTGATACAGTATTTCACTTCACAAAGGAATACGAATTTCACAGTATTTGTTGTAATACATAGTGTTGTTTTCCAATCAGCTCTTCATATTACCAAATTTATGCATGTAAATTGGAAGAAGAAAGAAAAAAAGAAATGTATATAAGAAATTAAGAAGAGAAGAAGTACAAACAGTTGACAGAAGGAGGAGAAGGACAGGAGAGGGATTGAGAAAAAGAAATTTATGTATGTAAGCAGGGTGGTCTGGACAACTGCATCATGCATTTCTGCTGGTCTGTGGAAAAAAAAAAATTCAAAGAAATGTTGAAAACTAAAAAATTCAGTCAACTTAATACGTGACTCCTGCTTCCCGATGCCTGTGTCAGAGTAATATTTATGAATCTGAATGGCTGATGAGGTCTCACTGTAGGATTTTGTAAATATGTTTTCCTTTGGATGGCAGCAGGCTGAAACGTAGTCCATTTTTTGGGGGCGGCATGTTCAGCCCACCCTGAGGGAGGGGCTGGTATGGCATGTGGTGCCAAGGGTCAAACTGTGGTCCTCTGTGGCTGCCTAAGCTTGCCTAAGCAGGCACTTTAGACCACTGAGCAATCTCACTGGCCCCATACTTCATTTAAAAAAATGTATTTGGTATAGGGTCTGCAGGGTTTACACGGTCTCACTAAGTAAATCAGACTCATAGTGATCCTCCCGTTTTCAGCTTCCCAAGCGCTAGGATTACAGGTGTGTACCCCCATGCCCAGGCTCAATTGCTGTCTCAGTGCACCCCAGGGGCAGGGTTGGCATGGCATGTCGGGATCTAATCCCAGCCACTGCGCTCAGCCTAAGCAGGCATATTAGTCCACTGAGTTATCTGGCCAGCCCCCATACTCCATATTTTGATAACACATAATAAAAACATAAAAGATTGCATAACTCTTCAAGGAGGTGGCACAGATGATGAGGTGACAGTGTTCAAAGAAAATGAGAGTATTTGGGGGAGAATTATCGGCAATGCATCCTTTACTATAATGCATTATTAAGAATGAAAACACACCCCATATTTTCATTAACCTTTATATATTATTCCATCCTGCATCATCCTTATCACTTATTATTTTTATAGCATGTATTACAGAATAGAAAGTTGTCATTTTAATGTATTTCCAATGAACCACTTTTCCTCTTTATGGCTAACAATTTTAACGTCTGTTTAACAAAATTTTGCTACTCTCAGAGTTAAAAGGTATTCATCATCTGTTCTCAAAAGAGTAAGATTGCCCATTTTCTACAGTATTATGAACTAGCATTTAGGGGGAAATTTAACAAAGGAAAAGTGACAATGATCAGTGATAGTATTGTCAATAAATGTTACAGTAAGACAGAAAGAGTTATTTTATGAAAAATAGTCTGTTTCCTCCTTAGGTGAAAGTACAAGGATGTGGACATAGTAAAAATATTTTCTTGCAAGTAAATGTTAATTACTACTTGAGCTGAGTATCACTGAAGTATGATCCACTTGACGTTGTGTTAGCAAGTAAACTTTTCTGAGGTAACTGCTGCACACAGTTGTGACAGAAGGTGTTTGTATTGACCTAGGTGTGTTGTGGGTCTCAGTACTTGGTCTACTCATTTGAAAATACTTTCTCTATGGATCAAAAACTCATGGCTTGTTGTTATGATGTCGTGTGCTGCGTGCTTTCTTTCCAGTTTTGCCTTGTCTGCGTAGGCCTTCAGCCTTATTTGGGTAATCCAGTTTTGGTAAGGCCACGAGATATACTTGACAAGGGAAATGCTTAATAAATAAACACCATGAACTTTGGCATTGTGGAAGTGCTTGGAGTTCTCGCATTCTTTTCTATTTAAAGTTCTTCACATTCCCTACTCAAGTTTCAAATTGACACAATTTTTCTGAGCTAATTTGATTGTTGAAAGAGTTTCACTTTGAGCTCTAGCTCTGAAGCTCTGGGTGCACTTGGACATCGTTTATGTGGCCGCTGCAGTTTCTGCCCTGCCAGAAGTCTCACCCTAAGGGGATGTGAAATATAAACATGCATATCTACTAGTTCTTCAAACATGGAGAAAACGTCAGTGATGACATGACTTTCCAGGGTTTGTCATTGGTTCTCTGATTACATTGGCACTTCATCATTCCAAATCTGTGTTAACATTGAGGGCTCTGCAGGAACCTAGAAGCAATAGGATGTGCAATGATGGGGCCTCAGAAGTCCCATGATGTGCCATTGGTAAGTTGGTGAGCAAAGGCAGGTGATGACATGGCTCAGGCCAAATCTCAAGGCTACCAAACGAGGAAAACTGAGGACCCATCTCTCATTCCATTGCCAACATCCTTAGAAACCACAGAACTGCTGCTAGTAAAGTTTCTAGAGCCTAAATGTCAAAAAATCTAAGTTCTGATGTCCAAATTTAGGAAGAAGGGCATTCCTGTTCCAGAAGAGAAAGCAAGTGAGGTGATGTGATCATTACTTATCACTAATCAGTAGAAATATTTTCTTTATGTATTAAGTCATCATATCTTTGTTTTATACTGTCAATTTCCTTTACACATTCCAGAATTAGGGCCATTCTCTATAGCTGTTACCAAATTCCATTGCTGATGTGGTCTAAATGTCTATCCCCCAAATATACATGTTGACACTTAATCCTCAATGTCAAAACATTGAGGGGTGCCATGGCGAGATGATGAGGTTGTGAGGGCTCAGTCCTCTTAATGAGATTAGAGTTGTTTGATATGCCCAAGAGAGCTTGTTTATGCTTTCCTTTCATAATAGAAGAATACATAGAAGGTGCTATTCATGATATGGGATCTTGATAAGATTCTTAATCTGACCCCAGAACTATGAGTAATAAATTTCTGTTATTTATAACTTATGAAGTGTAAGTATTTTATTAAGCAACCTCAACAGATTTAGACAACATATAGCCTAATGATAGCAGGGAAAAATCCATATAATCCAAGTACTTTCAATGAAGTTTAAGGGGTAATTGAGTATGTAGGTGCTTCGGAAAGAATGTCCAGGTAGGAGGCACAGTAAGTCTCAGTAGGTTTTATGGGCATGCAAGCTGCTACCTTGCACAAGATCCTAGGTACCAGACCCTTGTCATCCTGAAATTCTTAGCACATCTTGAACAATGGTCATACATTTTTATTTCACATGGGCTTCACAATTCAAGACTGTAGTCCATGTTGGGCTTAAGCCCCTTTAGGGGAACAGCAATGAGGTCTGCTAGTTAAGGAATAACTCATGCAAGAAGGGAGTAGTAGATATTAGGGATGTCGTGGGGCAACACATCTTTATGACCTTGGATGACCTGAGTGATGCTCAGACACGATTACTGAAACTGCTGTGTCAAAAATAGAATGAAGAGATCAAGGATAGAAAAAGACAATGCTTTAAGGGAAATACTGATGTGAAATCTCAGTATTACTTCATGCTGGGGGGAACATCTGGTCCTAAATTGAAAATTCCATTGCATCATCCTGTTTTTAATAAGGACTTAAAGGTTTCAGTACATTCAGATGACAGTTTGAGAAAAAAAGGAAAAAGTCTTATTATAATGGTGGGATTTTAGGGGGAGGCAGGCCTTGAAATAGAATCGTCTCACCTCACCGTACTGCTTAAGATCCACCATCTAAAAGCCCTGAGCATATGTTTGAATACCTTCTAAACTACATAAAATTGTTGTGGTTATTATTATACTTCAGGAGTTTGAACTAGATGATACTCTAAAGCTTTTTCTCATTCTGATTTTCTTTGATTGTACATTGTCTTTTGCCATTTAATACTATAATAAATCTGATTTCTTCTTACTCTGTCCCCAGACAGAGTGGGTATATTTTGAATTCCCATTTGATGTAGAAGGTAGTGGAGCTGTTATGAATTTTTCATTTTAATACAATTTTCTATGTTTCCCTTATTAGAATCAAATAAGGTCATGTATATGAAAATGTTTTGGAAAGCCCAAAGCATTCTATAAGTACAAAAGATTAAGTATTATATTAGGAGGATTTTTGTTTAAATCTGTTTAAAATAATTTGCTTGAAATCTCACTCACATTTTCCAACCATTTAAGAGAAATATATGCTCTTTGCTATCTTTGCAGCATAGGATTTGCTTTCATTTTATAAGATTAAACTTTTGGAAGAGGATTAGCTTGTAATTTTCTACATAAGGTAAAGATTGTTTTTCTGATACTGGCGCTCATAGGCTGTTCAACGTCTTCCTGGCAAATGCATAATTTCTAGAAATTTTATACATTGGTGGGAGAGAATTGATTTTCTGCGCACCTACTTGTTTCGGACTTTAGACCTCCCTCTACCCTCGTGAAAACAAGCTTTTCAAACATTCTTTCCTACCTAAAACATTGACTTTAAGTACTCGTTGCCCAGATGAAGTTCTGGAGCATTACAACGCTGGCACAGGTCTCTGTTCCTGGGATTCGGACAGTGGTGTAATCGTAGACCTGCGTCTTCAGGGAGATGGAGATCGTTGCGAAGGTGAGGACTTCCGTCGCTGCTCTTGGACCCAGACTCAAGCATCAGCCATCACCTCTCCTCCAGATCTCCCTCGCCAGATCTCCCACCCTTCTCAGATTGGGTAACAGCCCTGCGCTGAGCCCTGGGGACTCTGTCGCGATGAGATTGATGTTGTATTTGATAGCTGGCTCTTCCATGGGTTCTAAACTGGGTGAAAACAGGGTCCGTGCTTGTCTACTCTCCCATTCCTGTCACATTACTTGGCAAACAGAAGGGAAATAATTTTGTTTTGAGAGTCGCTGTTACACTAATGTTTCTGAAACAGGATAATATTTGAAAACATCTTTAGTCATAAGATAGATATTGATGAATTATCTAATTTTAGATTCATTTTTTAAATGAATAATATAACATCACTTTATAATTGTCTAGTTTACTGGTTTAATTAGTTGGGATGGATCAAGTTCGCTAAAAATTACTTCCCACATATTAACATATAATTATTAAAATCAGGGGCAGCCTAAGACCTTAGCTGACTGATACTCTGGAGCTGACAGCCATGAATGCACGCCCTGGCCTCAGGGACAACAGAACAGTAGATGTTGGGTACTCGTAGAGCTCTCCAGTCTCTAGACTGGCAATAACAAATGCCAGCTCTTCTCAGAACATTTTGCCCAGTACTTGTTGCATAGCTGTGCATGATGCAAAGCAAGCAGATCTGGAGAGAACTAAAAATAAAACCACCACGTATTTATACTATGTAATGCATTTTTCAGCTATGTAAATGGGCAGTTAAAGATGTGACAATAGGGGCTGCGGAGACAGGTTGGCCATCTAATTGCCTGCCTGGCAAGCATAAGCATCCGGGTTCAATCCCCAGTACCACATGCGGTCCTGGCTTCAGGTACTGGGTGGGCTACTGAAACTCGGCATGGTGGCACACACTTCTAATCCCAGCACTGGGGAGGCTGAGACAGGAGGATCACTGTGAGTCCGGCAGTGTAGTGAGACACTGTACCAAATAAATAAATGAATAAAAGATTTAAAAAATGTGGTAGTAAATAGATTAGTGAACTGTCATGCTTATGTATCAATAGATCTTGTTCAGGTAGAATGTCTTGAATTAATCTTATCAAGACCCAACTACAATTAGAGAATAACAATATTAAATTATTTAAGAGCCTACTTTACCCCCTTCCTCCTTTTGTTCTCTCTTTTTCTCTCATATGTATACAAAATAAAGTTTAAAGATGAAATTTTAAAGATGAAATTTGTAAAATTGACCCATAGATTATTAGAAAACAAGAACATAGCAATCCATTGTTTTCATATTTTTATACTTACAGCTACTTTTAAAGATTAAAAACTTGCAAATATATACAAAAATTATGAAATAAAGTAGTTAATACAAATGTGATTATTCTGCTTTTGAAAAATACTCAAAAGAGCTTGATAATACTCCAGCTGAATCCTGTGGTCATGATTTGGGAGCGTAGGTCAAACCTGCAACCAGCACTCCACACTTTGGGAAACTACACGGCTGTTCATAGAAATGAAAACTCAGAGTTTTACAAAGTCTTCTACTGCTGAGCCTACATAATCTGTTCTGACATTCTAACTAATTTTAGAGTCTACTGACTACTTATTTTTCAATTTAGTCAAATAACCTACTAATGGACAGTGTGCTTAACCAATGTAGTTAGTAAAACTAAGAAAAGTAGTCAAATTGATAAAACATATATTTTCAGCCTCAAATCATATCCCCAAACTCTGACAGCACTGACTGTGACCAAAAGCAGTTTTGGTTTGGAATCACCGACCATATTTTGGGGTAATTGTTGGAAACCTAATGCCTGGATTGGCTTTTCACATGCATGTTTCTATTGAATGAAATGGACTTTTAGCCATGGCCTTTTTCCCAGAGATACACATTACAGACAAAGCAGAAAAGAAAAAAAAAAAAACATTAAAATTTTTTCTCACATAAAACCAAAAGTTGAAACTAAAATTAAATGTGTATGCTCTCATCTGACAAGTAGATTTGTGCTATAGAAATATATGCTTTAGGAAACACATTGTAGAAATGCACACTTTGGGGAATTCTAGTTCGACTTTTTGTATTGTCCTAATTCAATTCCTCCCATTTTCTACAGAGGAAGAGGGAGATCAAATTATAGCCTGGCATGCCAAGTGAGCCTTGGAAAATGTTAGAGATGTGTCTTTCACTTTTTGGTAGTCACTTGTTGAAAATATGTTTTATATTATAGCTTATAAGTAAATATATTTGCATCAGGTTGATATTGATTAGGTGAAATAATTGACCTGTTACTTCTTTTTTAATTTAAAATTTTCTTTTGCAAATTTTGGTAAGGAAAACCTTCCACAAGCTACAAGTGAAACCTTCTGATTCAACACTAAATGTCAATACTTAAAGTTTAATGCAGCCATTGAGCAAGTATCTATGTGCACCTACTATTCTCTACCTGCAGTTGGGACTGATTAGATGAAAAAGTCTCTGCCCCTAAGGTGTGGGAGGACACCGAAGAACCACTTTATGGAAGCAAACTGTAGTGCCCTAGAAGGGAAGTGGAGCAGAGGGGTTGAGGACAGGCAGGTTAGAGCTCACTGAGGAGGTGGCATTTGAGCAAAGATCTGAAGGTGAGTAAAGTTGGCATTTTATCCCCATAAAGACTTGACTTAAAAACATGTGATGTGAGGGCCAGCCAGATAACTCAGTGGATTAAAGTGACTGCTTAGGCAGGTGCAGGGACCGGGGCTCGACCCCCAGTGAGCTGTGCAGGCCCTCTCCCCAGGGGCACACTGAGACAGCGATTGAGATTGGGCATGGTGGTGCACGCCTGTAATCCCAGAGTGGGGGAGGCTGCAAACAGGAAAATCACTATGAGTCTGATCTATGCAGTGAGCCCTGGTACATCTTGTAGACCCTGTCCTAAAAAAAATAAAAAGAAAAGAGAAAAAACAAACAAACAAAACTGAAGCATAGATGTAAGTCTTACGTATTTTCAGAAAAGCAAGGCGAGTGTATCTGAAGCCAACAAAGAGAATCAAAAACTAGGACTTGAGAATCAAAAGGAAACAGAGCTAGGACTCAGATTTAGTCCAGATCCTTTACGGAGTCTGAGTAGGGCAGGGCTGAGAAGGAAGTGTGAACTCTAGTGTGTCTATCGCTACTGAGTTCAGGCATCAGGGCAAAGCAAGGCAGTGAGGAGGGCCTCAGGGACTCGCAGGGGAGCAGCAGGGATGATGAGGGCTGAGAGACGTTCCACGACGAGCATCACTTGGAGTGGGAGCCACAGAACTTCCTAAGGTACTGGAAGTAGAATGAGAGAGACAGAAAACAGAAGCCAGGAGATGGGGGAGAAAGAGTGAGAAACAGAAGACAGGGGTTGTGTGACAGTCCAAGGCTGGGGACTCGAGCAAGGAGATGGACTCAGCTTTTATCGACTGAGACAGGAGACTTCAGTGGCACAGACTTGTGTGAGTTCTGTGAGAAGTGACAGGAATTCAGTTTTGGCTGTGGAGAGTTTGACATCAGTGCGCTGTGTTTGTGAGAAAATATTGAGTAGTTAGTAGGCTGTAGAGCTGAAGTACTAGGAAGCTGACAAATATGTATTCTAACAAATGAGTATTTGGGGATCTCAGACATTAAGATCAGTTATAGAAGCATCTATGTGATTCTAGCTCAAACAGCAAAGCCTTTACCTTTTGCAGCTGTGAGCAACCCACAAGGCTGCTGACAAGCTTGCTGGTGGGAAAATAGCTCCGCCTTGTGGTAACACTATTTAGAATTCTAAGAAAAAAAATTGATAAAGACAGCACATTTTCCTGTATTCCGAAAATATTTTATTCTGTTCTTAAAGCTTATTTTTAGATAACAAATGTTAATTATGCACATAGATGGGATGCAGTGCTATATTTCAATCTGATTTCAGTTTAGAAAGATTAACACTGACTGTATCACTTCAGTAACTGGGGGATAAACAACTGCAAGTTCTCTTTTCTATGCTGACTCAGGGGAAGCATAACTCATGGGCACCTAAAGGGTAGCAAGGTGGCTACTAGAAGAGGAGCAGAAGTTTTCCTTGAAGCAACCTCCTGGTACTCTCCTTTGAAGGTTTTCATGAACCTCCGTGTTCATTTGTGCCTGCAAGATATGGGACTAATCCAACAACCCAGGAAGTAAGTCAGTCAGCAACTATTTAATTTAAATAAATGCTAGCTCAGCAAATCATCTTCCAAAAACCTACTTATGATGCTGAGGAGTTATGCAAATTATAATGCATAATTGCTAATATTTAAACTAGGACTTGAAGTTATATGCGTAGGTATATATAATTTATCAAACAGTATAAATTCTATCACCTTAGGTTTCTGTTTAGAATGTATTAGTTCACTTATCTTTTTATAATTTATTTTATTATTTTTTACTTCACTTTTTTTCCCAGGCCCAATAATTCAATGTCTTTCCCCTAAACAATCTTACTACCTAGTTGGACTTACTAAATACTAAAATGTAAGCCCATTAAAACTGGAGAACATAGCAATAATACAATTAATACGCCATAGCTACTTACAATCCAAATTATTTGTGTAGGCTCTTGTTTTCCAAGTTGGGCTCACTGAATTTGCTTCAGGAATTCCACAACATTTTACTGAAAGACAAGATAGTGACTGTCCAAGAAAGTTTGCTTTGTTTCACAAACGAGCAAACAAAGTGCCGTATTAAAATTATATTTTGATACAGATTTCAAAATAATGTTTTTTCATCTTTCACTGCTATTGTGAATCTCCAAAGAAATCAAAGACAAGTGTATTTATTTCTCTGTATATCTGTATGACATTATGATAATGCAAGTGCTGTCTCAAAATTAAAACAAACAATCTAACAAGTAAATACATATAGAAGATTCTGGTTACAACTAATGCAAAAACAGATACTCAGTTAGGATGAACCTTAAATGATGTATTTGTTGATACTTCTTTGGGATGGAAGGGAAATTGAAGGGGAGAGACTTCCTTTTTATGTATTAGTGCGGGGTCTACAGGGTCTCACTACACAGGTCGGACTCCTGGTGATCCTCCTGTTTTCAGCCTCCCAAGTGCTGCGATTACAGGTGTGCGCCACCCTGTCCAGGCTCAGTCTCCATCTCAGAGAGCCCTAGGGGCGGGTCCCGCGCAGCACTTCAGGGATCCAACCGGAGCTTGCCTAAGCAGGCACTTTAGTCCGCTGAGCTCTCTGGCCTGCTCTCAGACTTATTTGTATGTTTTTATAAAGTTTTACTTTGGCCTATAAAAAGATTTTTCCTTATTCAAAATCAGTTTAAAATGATAAAGAAATCTGAAAATTAAAATAAGCACAGAACATATAAATGTGACAACCATTCAAAATAAAAGAAATAATACAGGTGTACTTGGAATACAGTGTTTTGGATGTGTGTTTTTATCACAACAGCGCTGTCAGGTTGCATGTGTGGACTGCACACACACACGTGCACACTCGTGTGCACACGTTGCAGAATGACAGCAACCCTTACTTAGAACTTTTGACTTCAGTAGTTGCTCTGGTGATTTTGATGCAATTCTGATGAGGTGTAGGGCAGAAGAAATGAGTAAATGGGGCTGGCGAGATGGCTCAGTGGTCTAAAGCACCTACTTGGAACAAGCTTGGCGA
>NDGM010928333.1:0-13484 GCA_002564305.1 Octomys mimax
TTTAAAATAACTGATGTCAAAATAAATAAATAAATAAATAAATAAATATGAAAAAAAGAGCAATTGACTCTTTGTGAACTTAAACTTATCTTTTAGCCTGAAATAAGAAGCGCTTCTAGTTTCTCATAGTTTATTGAAAATAAAGACGTGTGCTTATATTGTTTTTGGATAAAATGTCATTCCTGTGTCTTGTACTCTGAATAGCTACACAAAGACAGAAATGCACAATCTGTTCATCATTCTAACTCCTCTACTAACCTTATTTGAAACAATATTTTAGGCTTCTTTTAATTTTTTCTATTGTAAAATAACATTTTAAAAGAGCAATGGAATCTAGAACTTGTGCTTTTCTGATAAGTAATTATTCTTGAACTAGAAAAGAGTAAATGTTTTTCCCCACAAAATCTATATCTAAGTATTTACAGAACATGCAGTATGCTTTCATCTCTACAGAAACTATAAATCACTTATGTTCTGCTGCACTATCACTGAGGATCAGCTCATAATGAAATAAATTTTTACGCAGAGGGTATTATTAAAGGAGTTATCATCTTATATCTCAATGTAGGAGGTTTGCATATCACATTTAAAAGTTAAAAAAAGAATTAGTGACAGAAAACCCTATTGCAAATAACTAAAGATATGTTAAAGCAGCATATATGAAATTTAGAAATATGGAAATACATCCATTTTATTATCTCCCTGAAGTAAAACGTAAATTTTTCCATAAATATGACAATAATAGTAGTAGATATAGATTAATAAAGAAGTAATTAATCATTACTTTTTTTGTGGAGCTGGGGATTGAACTCAGGCCATTGTGCTTGCCAGGCAACAAAATTGTTAGTGGAGATGTTGAAGTTAGGCTGATGATAACTGCTTAAGTTATAACTTTTGATAATTTATATTGTTGATATCAAACACATTCAAAAGAATATATTCAGAGCTTATAGCTTCTCAAGGGTTTGAGCATTTTGGTTCAACATACTTTAAATTAGAATAATTTGAACTGGAAAGGATACAGCATTATGAATTCACTCTATATATTAATAGAACTTTGCAGTCATTCATATACAGATACACACAGACACACAGACACACAGACACACACACACACACACACACACACAACACACAACACACTTTCAAAATATTCTGATAGAGATTTCATACATGTTTTAAGTCATCTAAATATGAGCATATAGTAAGGCTGCAAACGTGTCTTTATTAAAACTTGTAATGTTATTTTGAAACTTTGTTTAACAAAAAACTATCTAACATAATACAGAAACATTTTGTTAAAGAAAGGCTTGAATTATTTATTTGCAAAAAATAAACAAAAGTACAGAAAGAGTTCAGTGTTTAGTGGAAATTTTTTTCAGTGAGATGTCTTTTAACATATGGAAATGATGCTCTTCATCAAATAAAATTATGAGCAGATATATTTGGGATGACTAAACTTTGTTTTATGCAAAACAGTATGCAACAGATACAAAGATAAAAATAGAAGAGATGATAAATCAGTATGAACAACTACTTTGCAAGTGCAGGAACCAAGGTTCAATCCCCAGTCCCACATAATGTGCCAGCCCTGCACTTGAGGCTAGCTGAGCTGGCAAAGGGTCTGGGGCGTGGTAGTGCATGCCTGCAATTCCAAAGTTGGGGTAGCTGAAAACAGGAGGATCAATACAAGTCCGAGCTGTGTAGTGAGACCATGTACCAAATACATAAATGAAAAATAAATAAATCAGTAAATGAGACACAAGGTTATACCGAGTAAACCCAATTGCATTACTTAAAAGCATATGATCTAAAACATATGTAGCTCCTCCCAAAAGCTATTTGAAAGTTTAAAAAGCTTTAGCTTCACTAGGATACAGGAAAGACTATCTTAAGTGAACCATAATTTTGAGGAATTTCTGGAAGAAGTGAAGCAAAAGGAGACAGATGGAGGACGGAGCCAATCCATGCAGAATTGCCTGTGACTCAAAGCAGGCAAAAGGGGAAAACCTGGAGGAATAAAAGAGCAGGTTTTCTAAACTGAACCCTGAAAACAGTCAAAGCTCAGAACAGAAGGGCCTGGAACCAAAGCAAGCTGGGTAATACCGCAGAAAATGAAAGGATTTAGATTCTGATCTAGTTATTCCTGCAGAAGGTGGCTGGTAAAATCTTTGTTGCCAGAGAATGTTTAAAAATGAACTGAGGGAGATGGCACTGAAATCTGTCAATGTGGGCAGCAGAGACAAAGAGAAGAGATTTACCACAGTGAACAGCTGGTGCTATTAGTGAGAAGTAGAAGGGAGAAATACATTTGAAAAATATCCTAAATCATCAGGAATTTTCTTTCCTACAGGATGTTTAGAGTTAGTATTGTAACTATAAACAAACCCCCCCCCGATTATGAGATTGTGCAGGTTGGGGAACTGTGACAGAGACCAAGCAAAGGACACAGGATCTCCTATGACCAGAGCTCTGATGAGCTAGCAGGAGGCTGTGAATTCAGGGTTTGCTGTAGTGTGCAAAGGATCTGACCAGTTGAGCAAAACAGTAGTCAATACCCTGACTGAGAAGAAGTGGGAGCTCCACTGAACATCCTAGTCATGCAGCACACACAACGTAATGTCTACAAGACAGTCCTTGGAAATTCACTAGATAGACATTGAGCAAACAGGGTAGATAAGAATGTAGTAGGTTCATAAATTTTGACTGAAGTGGATGAGGACATAAGCAAAGTCGTTAGTTTGTGCAGTTTAGTTTTAGGAAAAGTTGTCTAGATACTAAAAGAGAAAAGAGATTATGCAAAAAAATCTGTGTGCTATCACCCCAGTAACAGTGAATTACTATAGTTAACTGAATAACCATTTCGGTCAGCATAACATGATAGAAACACACAGTGATTAAGAGTTGGGAATAGCACTGTGGCTTTGGAAGATAAATGTTTATGCAAGGACTGGTAGGGTTAGAATTATTTTACTGAACATTTTTATCTTGTTGATAACAATTTTTAGAGGTTAGTTTTCACCTCAACCTTTTGTGGGAAAGTCCCTACAATATAATAGGAGTGTAAGAGTATGATCCAGCTTGTACACTTAGCATTCTAATTATTGATGAACTCATCACTCCTGATAAAAATGACAAGAGAATAATTCATCCTGCTTAGGGACAAGAGTGGGAAAGACACATGCTGGCAGTTCACTGCAGTCTGTTGCTCACTTTATTACTTAAAGTATTAGGCCACACCATTTTGTTTCAGCTCTGGACATAAACTTTGCAGAGCAGTTCAGAGGCTGAAGCAAGAGGACATTAAACTGAAGGTGCACTGTGGCACTTGGCTTTTTAAATTTTAGTTCTCATGACTTTTATCAGCTGAATGTTTTGTTACATTTTTATTGTTTTATATGTTTTATCTTATATTTTCTAGCATCAATTTCTCATATTTATCAACTTCATTTCATCCTGAATATCGGTGCTTGTCACTATTCATCATAGCTGCAGTGTCGTTCTTCTAAAAAGAACCTTGAAAACAACAAAATCTCAGAGCAGAAAAGACTGAAACCAAGGCAAGTGGGACAATAAGGCAGAAACCGAAAGGGGTGGCATTGTGAGCTAGTTACTCCCACACAAGGATGGGAAGGCCAAGGAAAGAGAACAAAAGGTCCACACGGTGTAGATTGCCTGTGTACCAACTCCCAAAGATAAATGCAATTGTTATGCATTTTAGACATTTGCTAATGAAATCCACAGCTTTGTAACATGTTTTATATTTTAGTAAACAATCACAGCAGCAACACCATGAGATATCTCACTCTAGGTGCAATCACTATTATCAAGAAGAAAAGTGTAAAACAGGACACACGCTGGTAATGCTACTAGAATCCTGGTAGAGTTTTAGTACAATTGTAAATTAATACAGTTATTATGATAAATTGTATGGAAGTTCCTTAAAACGTTGATTATGTAACTACCACAAAAATTTACAGCTCCACTAATGGGTATACATCCAAATGAAAGGAAGCCAGTACTCTGCCAATGGTATATCTGCATTCATATGTTTTGGGTAACACTATTCCCTAATAGGTAATCAATCAATCTAACTCTATATAAGAAAAATTATATATATATATATATATATATATATATATATATATTATTATTATTCACTGATACAAAGAGAAAGGAATGCAAGCTTCTCCTGTGGAAACAAATGAAAAGGGAAGACACTGCGTTACGTGGCATAAATCAGGTATAGAAACACAAATACTGCATATTCGCAGTGATTTCTAAAATCTACAAAACTAATCTCCCAGAAGTATAGAGTAGAATAATTGTTAGGAGAAGCAAGGAAGTGTAGGGGTAAAAGGGATGGAGAGAGGACCATTCATGGGCAGGCATGAGATTGAATAAGAGCAACTTCTAAAGGTGTAAGGCACGGCAGGCAACTGACAGCAATGAATACCTGTGAGAGTGTAATTTTAATGTTCCTGGTGCAAATATGTGATGAATATTTGGGGTGGCACTAGTTGCCCTGAAATTATCATTCCAGGGCAACTATATATATATATATAGTTATGAATATATTAAATATTACATTGTACTTGATAAATGTGTAAAATAATTGTTTGACAATTCCATTCATTTTGTAATTTAAAATATATATTTGGAAATGTTTCTACTGCATAGCTACTTACAAGTCAGCAGTTTGACTAAAACAGTACTTGCTCTACCATCTCTGTGTCTATGAGTCAGTTCTGAGTGTTCTTGTCAGTACAGGCAAATCTTGAACTGCAATATCATCAGAAGCACAAAAGAAAAGGATCATTTTGCAAGTTCCCTGGAGTTCTCAGCGGAATTTATATCCTTGCTGATATAAATCTGAGAAAACAATAATATTGTGCACATTGAAGGTAGGAGATGACACAGCAGGTGACGGATAGAAAGGGCAATGTTGAGCAGTCAATTTGGGGTAACAACCACAGGAAAATGCCTCTAGTATTCTGGTAACACAGCTGTGAAATCTAATTTCATAATGTTGGGGGAAATTTGTAATCTACAAAATAGTACTTTTATAATTTTACATTTCCCATTGTTCTTTAAATTAGTGATTTAAGTTACTCATGAAATGTTGTATTTTCATTTTTAGTTCTAAGTATTTCTCTCAGATAACACTAAGTTGTACAATGAAATGATTTGATTTAAATTTATTATTTTTAGCTGGGGATACAGCTCAGTGGCACAAGGACCTACCTGGCAAGCACAAGGTCCGGAGTTCAATTTCCAGTACCAAATTTTTAAAAAGGCCTGACAATAAATCTATTGTTTTAACTATCAGTTAATGAATTTAGTTATATATCACCACTGTATTAGTAAATATTTTATCTTGCTAATTAATTAAAATAGTCCCAACTTATAAAAGAGAAGTTTCTTGACAGCTCCTAGTTTGTAACAACCATAATAGAATTTTTCTGTATATATAGAGATCATCATTTTATATAGTATATGTTTTGATGTATTATAATAATAATAGCTTTAGCCTCATTATAAAAAAACTATGAAAAGTAACTCTACTAATTTACATAAAGAAGATCTGAATCGACTGCACTTTAATCATATTCGTGTATTCCCTACTCTAACTTTATAAGCTAATTTCATTTGAATTGTGTTTAGTAGTGAAAATCATTTTGTGTAAATTTACTTCATGATGTATTTCAGAGTCTTATTCTTTCAAAAACTATGTTTCTATCATTTAAATTACTCTTATAATTCTTTAATGCAGTTTAGTTTCTGAAAAGTTGTTTCATTTGCTCTTGCTGCTGTTGTCCTCCTTACTACTACAGTTTTCAATGCAATTCATTTGTTATTATGAGTATGTTTGTTTATTTTAATCTTCACATGGTAAATTCATGAACATATTTTAAAATTTGTTATCAATTCTGCTTATGTAAAACTAAGCCAGGTATTTAAAAATTATCAATACTTAAATTGTCTTTCCTTAAATGCTTCAAATTTGAAAGAAATTAAATCTTTGTGCACCTGCCTTTATGCTGTGGGATCGTCCTCTCCTCCTGAGTGCTGGTTTCAGTGGTGTTCTTCTAACATACTGAATAAATCAGCTATGATGAGTCACCATGTGGTCAGCTGCACCCTGAAGGACACGAGGGGCAACTAACTGAGGTCAGCTTCAGGGTGACAGCCATGATGCCATGATGTGAGGTTAGTTTTTCTATAATTTGTTTATTTTCTTTTCTGTTCTTTTTCAAGTATTTAATACAGGGTCTCCAGGGTCTCATTACACAGGTCAGATTCCTAATGATTCTCTTCTTTTCAGCCTCCCAAGTTCTGGAGTTACAGGCTGCACCACCACCACCAGGGCCAGAGAAACAGGTTCCTAGGGCCAGAGAGCTAAATAAGCTTGAAGAGAAACCAAAAAATAAAAAGAAAGTTTAAAAAAATACTGGTAATTAAAATGTGATAAATGGTGTCTCAAGAATCACTAGGGTATGTATATATAGAAGTGGTTTTGGCATGTGTGATTGCTCTATTAATTCTTCTGGATTCTGGCTAGAAAGTATTTTATAACCACAAAGAATTTCACTCAGGATGCCCCTTTAAAATTATGTCCAAAACCTGAACAAGACAAGGAGGGTAAAATAAAGCTACAGTAGAAAAAGCTTCAACCTTCTAGCTGGATGAAAAAGAAATGAGAATCATTTAAATTACAAATGGCTAGTTCCAAGTATCAGTGTGGTGCCACTAGGGGAAGGGGAACAGGCTGGTTTCAGTCATGGCCCAGTGCTCAGGTTCTAGGCTGAGCTCGCTGGGAGTCCCAGCCACCTGTGTGCCTGCTTGTCCAGTCCAACCGTGGTGGTTGGCACACGCCACTAGCTACAGTGCTCTGTGCCTAGTGATAAGTAGGAGAGGCATCACTACAGCACACCATGACCTCAGCATTCTCTATGCCCCTTGCTGCCACTGAAAATTTGTTTACTTCAAAATAATGTCTATGTTTAAAATCTGTGCAAAAAAGAAAAACAAAACAAAAACAAAAACACTCATTGGTCAGAGCTAGAGCAACAGCAGGCATATCCAGTGATTGTGTACAGTGACTGTGGCTACAGAGCAATAGCCCCTGTCTCATGGGGAGGAGAAACACTGGTGAGTTAGCCCATTCCCAGTACTAACAGTTCATCCAGCCCCGAGGAGGTAGGATAAAAGTAGGCAGAACCCCAAATCAAAGAGGTTGTGAGGTTTTTCTTGGTGTCATCAATGTTGATTATACAGTTGAAAATTAGGATTACAGTTCAGTCAACTCAAAACACTTCTCAAGTCACTCTAGACTTTCATATCCCTCAATTGGTCATTATTTGTTTAACAAAAAATAAAAATTATAAATATTTAAAAAAAGGACATATTAGATTGAAAGTAGAGATTAATTATTGAAAATAAAAAAAGATCTTTCTAATACAAGTGCCAATGGCCTCCAGGTAGGACAGCTAAAGGACTACAGGAACAAAGGTGGTAGATTGCTAAGCTGGAGGGATATAAAGAGCCATTCTTTCAGAAACAGAGACTCACAGAAAAGCAAAAAACTAAGGTTGACAATATAGTTCAGGGGTACAGTATCTCCCTGGCAAATGCAAGGTCATGAGTTTGAATCCTAGTACAAAAAAAAAAAAAAAAAAAAAAAAAAAGGAAAAGGAAAGAAATGAGAGTGTTTTTTCTCCATTACAATTGGCATCGAAAGAGAAGAAGATTTTAGATTTTCTCCTTAAGGTGATTAATTTAAAAGGCTGTTTCCACCTTCAGGATTAAAAAAAAAATTGCATTCAGTTAAAAAAAATTGTATTTCTTAAGATTTACAACATGGGGATATTTTAAAAGATCATTTAAAGATCTCATAATTCCTAATAAGGATAATTGCCTGTTTTATATTCCTAAATGAAACTGGTATAGAAAAGCATTGATATTTTTAAACAGATGGAAAGATTTGGAGTACAATTTAAAAGCAATGAGGTTTAAATAGTTGCTGATTTTTACATTCCATTTAAATAATGAAAAGTCTCATAATGGCCTTCAAAAGAGGATAGCTATAATAATGACTTCCTTTGGGTCTACTTATCCAGCAGAGATATGTACCTCAAAATATTCAGATCAACCCAAAATTCATGTAAAGAGAAGCTCAGATACACAGGGCTGCCCTGCTGAGGTCAGGTTTGGTGGCAAACCTTTTGTAGAAGAGTACACAAATATCCTTCCTAAAGTATGCTAAAAATAACATAAGAGGCTTTTTTTCTTTTCAAATTCAGTTTGTAAGATGTGTAATGCACTGCTATTAAAAAAAAAAACCGTTATCCTCCCCCAACACACACACACACACACACACACACACACACACACACTGCTCAGTAAAATCCTCGCACACTGAATCCAGCAGTACATGAGAAAACTATAATAATGAAGTAGAAATAATCTCATAGATTTCAAGATATTCCAGGGTAGATTAATAGACATAACACACCAAATCAACCATAGCATCATCTTGAAAGGCAAAACCCATACAGTCACTTTAAATGATGTAAAGAATCATTTATTTTCACCAAATTCAATGTCCCTTTATCCTAAATCACTGAACAAATGATGTACTGAAGAAGTGTGGTGCAATAAAGGTCACATACAAGACAGTAAAAGGCAAAAGTGTTTCCCATCTAAGATTTTGTTCACATTGAAATGTAGTTCAGGATGTCTCACATTCACTGTAGAGCGCAAGCTGGGCTCAAACTAACAGAGACTCTCCTAGTTCTATTTCTTCTGTTCAGGGCTGAAAGCATGAATGTGCTCTGTTCCCCTTTATGTTATTTTGAGACAAAAATCTCATTAAGATGTACAGGCTGATCTTAAATTTGTGATTATACTGATTTATAGTCTCACAAAGAGGGGATAGAAAGCATCTTTTTGTCCTACATTTTTATAAACATATATGAATTTACTTGTGGAAGACACACACACACACACACACAAACATGCATACAAATGTATGTATGCATACATACATACATATATATATGTATGTATGTATGCATACATATGAAGCAGGACATCAAATTTTCAGTGCACATGCACTCTACTCTTTGGAGGGTCCAGTTTGGTCTTCATACGCTTTATTTTCCACAAAAATGTCCACTATTTTTTTCCTTTATTCATTAACGATGTTTATTACTTTACAAAATGTTTATAGTATCCATTGGAATTTGGTTAAAAACAATTTACATTTATCTGATGGCTAATTGTTTTGGAACATATATAAAGATTTTTGTTAAGTACTTATATTTTTTCTTCCAGACTTAAAATGTTATTCAGAAAAAAATTGAAAAAATTAAGTTAGCATAATACTATGTTATGACTAGGAGATTGTATTTTAAACTTAAAAATTAGCTTAGTTTTTTCCATAATCTGTAACTGGAACAAGATATATAAAGATTAATAAGAATTTATAAACTTATAATTTGACTTATGCATTTGTAGCCTGAACTTTATAAAGCAAATAAAAATGATTGCAGCAAATAGCAAAACCATACAGGGAAAATAATAGACCAAAAGAAAGTCTCATTTGGCTTTATGACAAGTGCTTATTTAGAGTTGCTAAAAGTTCTTATTTTACAAATTTTATATCAAATGAAATGTTGATGAATATATTATAACTACCCCAAAATTTGCGTTGTAAGATTGTTTTTGCAGAGACAGTGGTATTTTTAAGTCTAGTAAATATGTCTTAATATTAACAATTCATTGTGTTGAAATGCAATTTAAGAAATTTATATTTTTAGTCATTATGTAGAAAATTGAATTTAATCCCATCCAATGTGAATTTCAGTGGTACACATGTCAATTATTTATTTTGATTGATATCAATGAAAACTAATGTAGGCAAATAAATCTATAGAGAGAAATTACTTTTCTATCACTATAATCTTTAAAAATTACCTCCATATGCTTATTTGAAATGTCACCTTTCCATTTTATTTATTTTCTGTAGTAAGAAGAATGCATATGTGATCACTGGAAGCCAAAACTGAAGTCTCTCTTTCTGTAAGTTTACATTTATCTTTTGTGTCTTCTTTTCCCATCTGCACAGAAGTTTCAGAACATTAGCTAATCAATACCCAGAGCCACCTCTAGATAAGGTCTTTATTGCCTGAGATGAAAAAGATTAAGTAGAGTTAAGTAACTTGTACAAGGTCATTGTGAATTGGTGTCTGTGGTAGGGTTAGCATACAGATTGAGAAGCTGCAGACCTTCTCCTGTATTCCTGGGGCCTAACAGGTCCAGACAGCCCAGTGAGTGAGCATCTACAATGCTCAAACTTATCTATAGGCATATATTCAATAGCACATTTTTCTACATTTTTGCACAATTTTCATAGGACAAATTCTCTAGGAGGAAAATGCCTTTCTCATTAATACATAATATATCTATCTATATTTATTATTCTATATTTATATATAAAACATAAATACATATATGTATATATTGATTTTCTCAATTAAGTTTCATATATTATTGACTTTGACTAGATGTTTAATATCATGTTTGTTTTACTGTAGATATCTAACAGTTTTGCTGGTCTGACAGCTCAGCCAACTAAAGCACCTCCTTAGGCAAAGCTCAGTGGCCAGGGTTTGGTTTCCTGCAGACCATGCTGGCCCTGCCCCTGGGGTGCCCTGCGATGGCAATTGAGCCTGGGCATGGTGGTGTGCGCCTGTAATTCCAGAACTTTGGAAGCTGAAAACAGGAGAATCACTATGAGTCAGATCTACATAGTGAGACACTATAGACCCTGTACAAAAAATAAAAACTAAAAAAAAAAAATCAATGTATCAATATTCAACTCATCACCATATATTCCTACTACATTCTTTTCTGAAAGCAGCATTAAAATTCATTCATTTTTCTTAATATAAAATGCTCCTTAGCTGTAGATCTTAATGTAATTATTTGCTTATTTACACTAACTCAACTAGCTATTTCAAATAGGTTAATAAGTATGTTAAAATGCTTAACATTTCTAATATTTCAGAATGCTAAATTTCTTGATTTTCAAAAGTGGGATATACATATGTTAAGAAATGTGTGTTATGGCACATAGTTTATCCTCATTTCAATAAAATCTTTTTTTATTTTAAGGTAACTCATATAATTTCATCTTCAAAAACAATACTTCTTTTCATCACTCTCATGAATATCATTTATTCCTCGATTTATTAGAACCCATCTTTATGGGTTGTGTAAGATATTATGGTCCTGTGTGATGCTATGGTCTTGTATTTAGATGCCTCCACAAAGGACCATAGGGTTAGATGTGGAGAATTTGTAAAGAGCTGTATTCAGATGTGTGAACTATGATTTAGAGTGTGATATTGCAATTAAGGATGTCCCACCAGTGTGCGGGTGGCACCACATAAGGGACTGATACACTGGAAGAGATAAAAGGGAAGGGAAGTCATGCAAGATATTATGATTGAGGCCCTAAGCTATAGTCTTAGTGTTGTTCATGTACAGATATCCTGCACTTCTTAAGTATGATTCTTGAGTGATCAATTATAAAATACTACTATAAAATATGCCTTATTTTACATTGTTCCTCTTGCAAAAAATCCCAAATAATGACAAAATTGGTACCAGGATATTGGGTTTATTGCTGTGATATTGCCTGGCCATGTGACTTAAAAACCTTTGCAATTAATTTGGAAATGTTTTGAGAAACTGCCCAAAGAGATAGCCCTTGTATGCTATGAACTATGTTGGTGACTCTGACTTGAGCTTGGAAAATCAGAGTTCTGATGGAAATGCTACCAGTTAACTTGAAGCTCAGGAGGCTTAAATTGAGAACTGCCTTGGGTGCTGGACCCAGGCAGTGTACTGTGTTTTGGCATAAATTTGGTCTGTATTTTGCTTGTGTTTGGAGATATTGCTTTGGGAGATTAAGAAAATTTTAAATGTAGTCTGAAATTGGGAAGGTGGCGTGGTAACTGTTCAGAGCTTTTGGCTAGATTTACAGTTGAAACTAAGAGCAAAGAGTCTATAAAGTTATGAGAAACACTTGGCGAGAGGAATAACTCTAATGAAATCTTTCATTGCAAGGATAAAATAGAGGACAACATTATTAAGAACAAGATGATGTAAAAGTGAACTGACACTCTTCACCTGAAGATGAGTGTATTTAAATCACAGGAGATCCTTGCTTTTCAGTCTTTCCATACATTGTAAATCGTTGTTTTTATGTTGTCCTTATATATGTTTGTAGTCAGGTTAATTAATCAAATTATTGTGTTTTACCCTTAAATTTTGATCACTTTTTAAAATTTTGTTTTTGGTGCAGGAATGCGTGCAAAATATTTTGTACATGTAATTGTAACATTAATGTAAATTTAAATGGATCAATACATGTTAACTTTTCACAAATCTACCCAGTGCTTGGGAGGCTGAAAAACAGGATGTATAAGTCCAATCTGTGTAGTGAGGCTCTGTAGACCCTATACTAAATACTTAAAAAAGAAGAAAATTTAAGAAATATGTATGGTTATCAAGCTGATCAACTGAGCACTAATGGATAGCCAAGCAATGGTCAACTTCATACAACCAGATGAAATGAACTAGCATGGTGCTGAGTTAGGAGGTCACTTGAAGATCATTGCCAGCGGCATAAAGGCAGAACAGGAAAAACTGCCAGAATGCTGTTAGGGATGCTGTTTGGAGAAGCTGTTGTTGGAAGCTGCTAGTTCTCTTGGGCTGTTCTGCTGGAGGACTTTATCATCATGTTGGTTTTCCCAGTGACTGGAGAAATTTGGGTCCTCATCTTGAGCATTGCTTTCTGGTTCCAGAGGGGAAAATGGTGCACTGTTTAGCAACATGCAGAAGTTTGTTGCACTGGCTTTCCTGATGGGAACTTGGCTATCCTCATTTCTGGAAGAGTTCGGGACCTCACTGTTGCTGAGGATGGCTGTGGTACTTTTGGGAAGCTCTGGTGCTTACCTTGAACATTGCTTCCTAGCGTGAGTGGAGATCCCTCTGACTGCAAGCACAGATCCTTCATCCCATCAGCATAGACTTCCCAGCTTCCACCCCTGAGCTTCTGGCCTTGCCAGCACAGATCCGTAAAGTGGACAGCAATGAGACTTTGCTGTGGGCTCTAGGCCTCCAGTTGGACTTGTGGGAGAAATTGGTATGAGCTGTAGGTTTCCAACTGGAGTCAGGCAGAATATTAGGATCTAGGCCCTCAGCTGGAGACTAGTGTTATATGCGTAGACAGATTGCCTGCACTTCTTATATATGAACCTTGGGTGATTCATTATAAAATACTATTATAAAATATGTCCTGTATTATATTGTTACCCTTGCAAAAACCCAAGCTACAGGAGGCATGCTTCTTTTTTTTTCCATAATTTTATTGAGAAACAAATAGCAATAAGACAGTTTCAAACCAAATTGGT